>CAHIKZ030001177.1:160000-255000 GCA_903632075.3 Acanthosepion pharaonis
AGGCATCTTTCTCTATAGACCAGCCCCGGAGTCGTCTCCTTATTTCGAAGGACATTTTTCGATCCGTAGTCAGTTTCTCTAAAAGCGTCTTTCGTTTCTGTTTTAAACCTCTCTTCTTTAGTGACGACAATTTCTAAATAGCTGAATTCTAACACCTGTTGATTTTGGCGCCTAGATGTGCAACTCAAACCTCAGGGTGTTCTTTGCACTTAAATCTATTTATTCCATTTTACAATTACAGTTTTTTTTTCTCTCCTTTCTTCTTTGCTTTCATCGATAACCTTGTCTAAAAGTTTTTATTGTTTTCCTTCTGATTCTGACACTAAAAAAACCCAAAAAGTGTTCAGTCGTCCTAACAACTCTTGGAATGATAACGTCTATTCAGAAAATTGCAGGTGGTAGCCAACTTTTTTTTATTCTGTTTAGGATTTCTTTATTGTTTACGATAAAAGCCGAGGTAAGGTGTCTAATTCTTCTTTTTCTATGCCCTGTCCATTCAATACCAGCTTATATATATATATATATATATATATATATATATATATATATATAATTCTTCTTATTCTATATGCTCTGTCCCTTGAAGACATGGTTCTCCACAATTTCCTGTTCTCTTGTAACTCATAGAAATATTCTTTTTGATATCTCTCATAAACCTCTGTTCTACCAAACATTGACAGAAAATTACAGATGCCAGAATGGGTTTTAGGATTAGCATATTGTTTACAATAAAAGGCGAAGCAAAAGTGTCTAATTCTTCTTCTTCTTCTTCTTCTTCTTCTTCTATATGCCTTGTCCCTTCAGGACCTGGTCGATCATGGTTCTCCACAATTTCCTGTCTCATAGAACTATTTGTCTTTTTGCTTCTACCAAACATTTTCACACGCACGTTAAGTATATTCTTTTCTGCTTTCCTCTGACCCTCTTGCCTTCAAAATGCCCTGTGAGTGTTAACTTTTCCAAGCCCTCTTTCCTCATTATATTCTCTTATAAATTTCAATAGCCACTATTTGATAGTAAATATTAGTGCCCATTTTGTTTTCATTTTGCATAAATCTTCGTCGTTGTTCAGATGTTGAGTCCATGGTATTCTGTACAACCACATGTCGGTCCATAGAATTCTCAGAATCCTCCTGTAGAACCACATTTCTCTGGCCTTTTTCATCTCTGAGGAGATTGTTTAATTAACCTATTGGAAGACAGCTATGATATAACAGTCCAGTACTCTTTTTGTTGGTGTTTCTGACGAAATATTCCTGTTTCGTGATACTTTGCTTACATTTTAGAAGGCATCTTTCCCTATTCTAATGTGATTTCAGATTTTACAGTCGCATTTTCCGTTCTCTGATAAAGCATTTCCTAGATATTTAAATTTTAGCACTCGCTTGATTTTGGTTTCTCGAATTTGTAGTTAGCATCTCGGAGCTTTCATTTCGCTGACAATCATATATTCTATCTTCTAACAATTGATGTTTAGTCCTTTCTTCACGCTTTCCTTTACTACCTTATAAACATATGAACACTGTCTCATCTGGGTGTATTATATTGTTAAGATAGTTCCTGCCAATAATGAAACCTTGTAGGACATTTTTTAATTGTCTCAGAAGGGCCTAAAAAATAAAATATATACATGGTGTCAAAAAGAAAACGACACTCTTTTGTAGTCTGATAAGAAATCCAATTCTCGCTCAAATGAACTCAAATTTTAGCAAAGTGTTTAAAAACTAAGTTGACATTGCGGGCTTGTCTCAATTCCTGGTAGATTTTCATTGAGAATCTATCGGGAATGATTGATCGGGCGTGCCAGTAATAATGACAATGTGCTGCTGAAGTGGCCATCACGTTTGCCTCACTTGACATCATCTTATTTTTTTCTATGGGACTATGTGAAAAGACAGGTCTATATCCCACCTTCTTCTTACAAGCCTAGAGGAACTTAAGCAGAGATTCACTGAGGCGCAAGAGAATGCTACGCAAGACATGCTACAGCGTGTTTGGCAAGAGCTGGACTACCACCTTGACATGTGTCTTTTTCAGTGGTGATGAACATATTGAACATTGGTGAAGCTTTGTAAAATTGATTATGAAATCTATATCCCTTTGAATATCCTGTTTGAATTTTGATAATGACATTTTGAAGCCTATTTGCATTTGTTTGCCTGGGGCATGGTATTACGCAGATATTCACATATTACTTGTCTCCCTGATAGCTATAATCTTCAAATATTCAAATTTAATGTCAATCGACATCTTCTGATGCCTTCATCCTAATTCCGGTCCTTCAAATTTCAACCCCATCTTGGGTATGACGATAAACTACATCGCGTCCTGGGTATGACGATAACCTACGTCCAACAACAAGGCCTTTGATCAGGAAGTTTTGAGGAGCGTGGAACCTCCTCTTAATTGCTGGTGTTCCCAGGTCCACCCTTTCCCGGGGTGGTAGTACATGTTAGGGTCCCAGCTATGGGCAAATAGTTAACCTCCAAACTGGTGTCATAACACTATCAAAGTGTAAAAATAGATTTTATTACCAAAAATACTTTTTTGAAAAAAAATTATTGCCGGCAATACATTTTTGAAGAAAAAAATATTACCAAAAATTGATTTATGAAGGGAAAAAAATCATGTTGGCATTAAATAACCGATTGAGGTTGATATGCCGTAAAACAAAACAAACCAAAACAAACCCAACTATCGCTATGAATCTATTTCAACATTTTATTGGCATGAAATGACCCACTGAGGTTGATATGCCATAAAACAAAACAAACCTACCAACCAACCAGAAATAGATTTTTGGAAAAAATATTATCAACAATGAAAATTTGTCAGTATTAAATAAGCTTTTGTGGTTGAAATGCCATAAAACAAAATAAACCAAACCAATCTAAACCAAAGAATACATATTCTATTCATAGGAATCTCTCCTAAAAATGTTGTCGGCATTAAATAACCCATTGACGTTGATATGCCATAAAAGAGAATAAACCAAACCAATCTAAACCAAAGAATACATATTCTATTCATACGAATCTATCCTAAAAATGTTGTCGGCATTAAATAACCCATTGACGTTGATATGCCATAAAACAAAATAAACCAAACCAATCTAAACCAAAGAATACATATTCTATTCATACGAATCTATCCTAAAAATGTTGTCGGCATTAAATAACCCATTGACGTTGATATGCCATAAAAGAGAATAAACCAAACCAATCTAAACCAAAGAATACATATTCTATTCATACGAATCTATCCTAAAAATGTTGTCAGCATTAAATAACCCATTGACGTTGATATGCCATAAAACAAAATAAACCAAACCAATCTAAACCAAAGAATACATATTCTATTCATAGGAATCTCTCCTAAAAATGTTGTCGGCATTAAATAACCCATTGACGTTGATATGCCATAAAAGAGAATAAACCAAACCAATCTAAACCAAAGAATACATATTCTATTCATACGAATCTATCCTAAAAATGTTGTCGGCATTAAATAACCCATTGACGTTGATATGCCATAAAAAAACAAAATAAACCAAACCAATCTAAACCAAAGAATACATATTCTATTCATACGAATCTATCCTAAAATGTTGTCGGCATTAAATAACCCATTGACGTTGATATGCCATAAAAGAGAATAAACCAAACCAATCTAAACCAAAGAATACATATTCTATTCATACGAATCTATCCTAAAAATGTTGTCAGCATTAAATAACCCATTGACGTTGATATGCCATAAAACAAAATAAACCAAACCAATCTAAACCAAAGAATACATATTCTATTCATAGGAATCTCTCCTAAAAATGTTGTCGGCATTAAATAACCCATTGACGTTGATATGCCATAAAAGAGAATAAACCAAACCAATCTAAACCAAAGAATACATATTCTATTCATACGAATCTATCCTAAAAATGTTGTCAGCATTAAATAACCCATTGACGTTGATATGCCATAAAACAAAATAAACCAAACCAATCTAAACCAAAGAATACATATTCTATTCATAGGAATCCCCCCTAAAAATGTTGCCGGCATTAAATAACCCATTGAGGTTGATATGCCGCAAAACAAAATAAACCAAACCAATCTAAACCAAAGAATACATATTCTATTCATATGAATCTATCCTAAAAATGTTGTCGGCATTAAATAACCCACTGAGGTTGATATGCCGTAAAACAAAATAAACCAAACCAATCTAAACCAAAGAATACATATTCTATTCATACGAATCTATCCTAAAAATGTTGTCGGCATTAAATAACCCATTGACGTTGATATGCGATAAAACAAAATAAACCAAACCAATCTAAACCAAAGAATACATATTCTATTCATAGAATCCCCCTAAAAATGTTGCCGGCATTAAATAACCCATTGACGTTGATATGCCATAAAAACAAAATAAACCAAACCAATCTAAACCAAAGAATACATATTCTATTCATACGAATCTATCCTAAAAATGTTGTCGGCATTAAATAACCCATTGAGGTTGATATGCCGTAAAACAAAATAAACCAAACCAATCTAAACCAAAGAATACATATTCTATTCATACGAATCTATCCTAAAAAATGTTGTCGGCATTAAATAACCCATTGACGTTGATATGCGATAAAACAAAAATAAACCAAACCAATCTAAACCAAAGAATACATATTCTATTCATAGGAATCCCCCCCTAAAAATGTTGCCGGCATTAAATAACCCATTGACGTTGATATGCCATAAAACAAAATAAACCAAACCAATCTAAACCAAAGAATACATATTCTATTCATATGAATCTATCCTAAAAATGTTGTCGGCATTAAATAACCCATTGAGGTTGATATGCCGTAAAACAAAATAAACCAAACCAATCTAAACCAAAGAATACATATTCTATTCATAGGAATCCCCCCTAAAAATGTTGTCGGCATTAAATAACCCATTGACGTTGATATGCCATAAAACAAAATAAACCAAACCAATTTAAACCAAAGAATACATATTCTATTCATAGGAATCCCCCCTAAAAATTTTGCTGGCATTAAATAACCCATTGACGTTGATATGCCATAAAACAAAATAAACCAAACCAATCTAAACCAAAGAATACATATTCTATTCATAGGAATCCCCCCTAAAAATGTTGTCGGCATTAAATAACCCATTGACGTTGATATGCCATAAAACAAAATAAACCAATCTAAACCAAAGAATACATATTCTATTCATACGAATCTATCCTAAAAATGTTGTCAGCATTAAATAACCCATTGACGTTGATATGCCATAAAACAAAATAAACCAAACCAATCTAAACCAAAGAATACATATTCTATTCATAGGAATCTCTCCTAAAAATGTTGTCGGCATTAAATAACCCATTGACGTTGATATGCCATAAAAGAGAATAAACCAAACCAATCTAAACCAAAGAATACATATTCTATTCATACGAATCTATCTAAAAAAATGTTGTCAGCATTAAATAACCCATTGACGTTGATATGCCATAAAACAAAATAAACCAAACCAATCTAAACCAAAGAATACATATTCTATTCATAGAATCCCCCAAAAAAATGTTGCCGGCATTAAATAACCCATTGAGGTTGATATGCCGCAAAACAAAATAAACCAAACCAATCTAAACCAAAGAATACATATTCTATTCATATGAATCTATCCTAAAAATGTTGTCGGCATTAAATAACCCACTGAGGTTGATATGCCGTAAAACAAAATAAACCAAACCAATCTAAACCAAAGAATACATATTCTATTCATACGAATCTATCCTAAAAATGTTGTCGGCATTAAATAACCCATTGACGTTGATATGCGATAAAACAAAATAAACCAAACCAATCTAAACCAAAGAATACATATTCTATTCATAGGAATCCCCCCTAAAAATGTTGCCGGCATTAAATAACCCATTGACGTTGATATGCCATAAAACAAAATAAACCAAACCAATCTAAACCAAAGAATACATATTCTATTCATACGAATCTATCCTAAAAATGTTGTCGGCATTAAATAACCCATTGAGGTTGATATGCCGTAAAACAAAATAAACCAAACCAATCTAAACCAAAGAATACATATTCTATTCATACGAATCTATCCTAAAAATGTTGTCGGCATTAAATAACCCATTGACGTTGATATGCGATAAAACAAAATAAACCAAACCAATCTAAACCAAAGAATACATATTCTATTCATAGGAATCCCCCCTAAAAATGTTGCCGGCATTAAATAACCCATTGACGTTGATATGCCATAAAACAAAATAAACCAAACCAATCTAAACCAAAGAATACATATTCTATTCATATGAATCTATCCTAAAAATGTTGTCGGCATTAAATAACCCATTGAGGTTGATATGCCGTAAAACAAAATAAACCAAACCAATCTAAACCAAAGAATACATATTCTATTCATAGGAATCCCCCCCTAAAAATGTTGTCGGCATTAAATAACCCATTGACGTTGATATGCCATAAAAACAAAATAAACCAAACCAATTTAAACCAAAGAATACATATTCTATTCATAGAATCCCCCTAAAATTTTGCTGGCATTAAATAACCCATTGACGTTGATATGCCATAAAACAAAATAAACCAAACCAATCTAAACCAAAGAATACATATTCTATTCATAGGAATCCCCCCTAAAAATGTTGTCGGCATTAAATAACCCATTGACGTTGATATGCCATAAAACAAAATAAACCAATCTAAACCAAAGAATACATATTCTATTCATACGAATCTATCCTAAAAATGTTGTCAGCATTAAATAACCCATTGACGTTGATATGCCATAAAACAAAATAAACCAAACCAATCTAAACCAAAGAATACATATTCTATTCATAGAATCTCTCCTAAAAATGTTGTCGGCATTAAATAACCCATTGACGTTGATATGCCACAAAAAGAGAATAAACCAAACCAATCTAAACCAAAGAATACATATTCTATTCATACGAATCTATCCTAAAAATGTTGTCAGCATTAAATAACCCATTGACGTTGATATGCCATAAAAGAGAATAAACCAAACCAATCTAAACCAAAGAATACATATTCTATTCATAGGAATCTCTCCTAAAAATGTTGTCGGCATTAAATAACCCATTGACGTTGATATGCCATAAAAGAGAATAAACCAAACCAATCTAAACCAAAGAATACATATTCTATTCATACGAATCTATCCTAAAAAATGTTGTCAGCATTAAATAACCCATTGACGTTGATATGCCATAAAACAAAATAAACCAAACCAATCTAAACCAAAGAATACATATTCTATTCATACGAATCTATCCTAAAAAATGTTGTCGGCATTAAATAACCCATTGACGTTGATATGCCATAAAAGAGAATAAACCAAACCAATCTAAACCAAAGAATACATATTCTATTCATACGAATCTATCCTAAAAATGTTGTCGGCATTAAATAACCCATTGACCAAATATGCCATAAAACAAAATAAACCAAACCAAACCAAACCAAATCAAATGTTTAACCATCCACTTCGCCAGCACGCTGCTTATTTTTTAGGGAAAACTTACTATTTTTCTGATACGTTTTCCCTCAATCTTTGAGGAGATTGCCCATATAGGAGGAGAGATATAACGTAACAGTAAAAAGTACCTATTTGTTACAGAAATCAAGTCAGCTTTCATCAAAAAACTGACAAAATTTAACCTGGCGTGTTTTCATTCTATTTTGATCATTTCACCCCAAGCAAGACAATAAAGGCGTTGCTGGGTGAGGCAGAATATGAGACAAAAGCGAATAAGAAATCATGAATTAAGAGCACATTTAACAACGATCGATAATGCATTGACTGAAAAATAGAAATATGGAAGAGATTGTCACAAGCGAGAAGTGCGAGGGTAGAAAATACTGGCCTAGAACTTGCAGTTACTATGATGAGACCTAGCCGCCAATCTAGTACTGCGTTTAAATTCATAAAATCTAACTGCCATAGAGGGAAGTTCATCAGAACATTTCCCATGTATGTATTTATAGTAAAGGCACAGTGAAGCTACATTATGGCTGTAGGAAACTGACTGAAGACGAGATGCTAGGTCAGGACCAATAACATTGCAGATTCTTCTTTGTATTTTATCAGGAATCTCTCAATACATAGCAGAATCCGTACATTAGATGTGGTTGAAGTATACAATACATGAACGAATTGTAAGCTTACAAATGTAAAAAAAAAATCGTTTATCTGTCTATATCTCTGAGATGAGGTATTATGATTATTTAAATTATTTATATTATTCCACCTGTTATCCCCAACTTCATTGTCATATCCACAACGTTTCGGCCGTTGTACGCCCGGCTTTCTTCAGGATCTGTCTATATCTCTGGGATGAGGTATTATGATTATTTAAATTATTTATATTATTCCACCTGTTATCCCCAACTTCATTGTCATATCCACAACGTTTCGGCCGTTGTACGCCCGGCTTTCTTCAGGATCTGTCTATATCTCTGAGATGAGGTATTATGATTATTTAAATTATTTATATTATTCCACCTGTTATCCCCAACTTCATTGTCATATCCACAACGTTTCGGCCGTTGTACGCCCCGGCTTTCTACAGGATATGTCTATATCTCTGAGATGAGGTATTATGATTATTTAAATTATTTATATTATTCCACCTGTTATCCCCAACTTCATTGTCATATCCACAACGTTTCGGCCGTTGTACGCCCCGGCTTTCTTCAGGATATGTCTATATCTCTGAGATGAGGTATTATGATTATTTAAATTATTTATATTATTCCACCTGTTATCCCCAACTTCATTGTCATATCCACAACGTTTCGGCCGTTGTACGCCCCGGCTTTCTTCAGGATCTGTCTATATCTCTGAGATGAGGTATTATTATTATTTAAATTATTTATATTATTCCACCTGTTATCCCCAACTTCATTGTCATATCCACAACGTTTCGGCCGTTGTACGCTCCGGCCTTCTTCAGGATCTGGCTATATCTCTGAGATGAGGCATTATGATTAGTTGCACTGTTTACATTATTCTGACTGTTATTCTCATCACCCTTCTCATATTCACAACATTTCCGTCGTTGTAAGCACCGGCCTTCTTCAGGATCTATCTGTATCTCTGAGATGAAGTAGTATGATTATTTAAATTATTTACATCATTCGGCTTCTTTTCCTCATCTTCAATGCCATAGTCACAACTTTTCGGACGTTGTAGTGGATAAAGACGTTGGTTAGATCAAGTGACGAGACCCAAAGATTTGTGAGTTCAATACCAGGCTAGAGCAGTGGTGAATGAATAACCTTGAGGGTTGACTTAAAAGGAAATAAGAGAAACACCCGGAAGAGACATGACACGTAGAAGGAGAACAATCTACTTCCGGTGGACGAAATAAAGGGTGCGGTTTGAAATTCCAATCACCTGGAGAAGGCTGGGGTGTTCAACACCCGAAACGTTGTGAATATATCAATGAAGATTAGGATAACAGCCCGAAAATGTAAATAATGTGAATAAAATGTATTCTACTGAGAAAAGCCCGGTCTAGTACGACACAGTCAATCGTATTTCCTAGCAAGCGATCTGATATAATCTTTCCCCCTGATGTCAGCGGAAAGGGTTAGACCAAGAAATCACAACGGGTCACTCTCCTGAAGGTTAGCTTTAGAGACATGCTGATGGAAGGTAAGCAAAGTTACGGCTTCTTCATAAATTTTATTTTCCACCATTGGACTTTTCATTCATATCACACGCCCCAATAGAATTTTACCAGTAACACTCTACTTTGAGTAGCTCTCGAACCTTGTGTTAGGTGAATTCTAGTCCAAAAATAACAAAACGGATGTCAGCATAATCGCAATCTCAAAATCACGGGGCTTATTTAAGCTATACCTGCCGTTAAGTTCTTTGTAGCCAAATGAGTAACAGGGGTGTCAAGTTAAGATCGCTTTCGGCGAGTAATAGAATGAATTGTTAAACTTGCTAGGAGGTTTTTCTTTATTTCCAAATTCATATTGATCCTTAACGATCGTAGAATAACGATCTTGGAATTGCCGCAAAAAGCAACAGAATTCAACTGAGATAAAGTCTTGTCTAGTCATAAATAAAGAGGTACATTTTATTTCCAGCAACCATCATACTTTTCTTCAATACCAAATTAAAAATAAAATCGGCTGGAATATTTTTAAAACTAGCTTTCAAGCAAAGAGAAAGGGTAATTATGAAATTAGTTGCCTTGGCAAATAACTTCAGCACGGTTTTAATGATTAAATGAAAAAGGTAGATTTCTTTTTCCTCTTCCGAAAATAGATTCGCGTGTTAAAATATCCCGGAAAAAAAAGAAAGACCACGGCAAACAACTTTTAATTTAAAATATAAAATTTTAGTAATTGTATTCACTATTTTTAATTATATAATACTCGTTCTAAAACTAATTACACGAATGAACGTAATTCAAATAGAAAGTCTTTGAAAATGACGTGCACTCTGACTTCGGCATCAAAAAAAAGCAGCTGTTCGAATGGAAATGAAAATAAAGTCACAAAGTAATTACTTTAAGGTTTTTTTTCGGTTGACTTTAAAGTTCATTGTATTTTTACAGGCAAAGGAAAAGCTAAGAATAATTAATATTAGCTGGCCGAATATTGGGGTCTGGTGCCAGACATCGCGCCGGAAATATTAAGGTAACATTTCTTCAAGTACAAGAATAATGAATTAGAACGAAATAAATATCGAAGAAATAGACAAAAAAATTAGATAATGAATAGATGAAGATAGATGAATAGATAGATAGATGAATGAATGAATAGATAATGAATATATATATATATATATATATATATATATATATATATATATATATATATATATATATATATATATATATATATATATTTTAAAAACGTATATGTTTCTATCAGATGGATAGATACACAAACACGCATACGCACAAACATACACGAATGCACACACACGAACACACACACACACACACACACACACACATATATATATATATATAAAGAGAGAGATAGACAGATGCGAACAGAATGAGAGAGAGAGAGAGAGATATTTTTGAAATTTGAGACAAACACAGAAAGACAGATAGGATGATGAAACTAAGAGCGATAGATATGAACAAAACAGATGAAGAACAGATTATGATAGATAGATAGATAGATAGATAGATAGATAGATTGGTATGTCTTGGTATGTTCAATACCAAGACAGATAGATCTGAACAGAATGAGAATATATATATATATATATATATATATATATATATATATATATATATATATATATATATATATATATAATGAAAGATAGGATGTTTGAGACAGTTATGAACAAACTGCTACATATATATATATATATATATATATATATATATATATAATGAAAGATAGGATGTTTGAGACAGTGATGAACAAACTCCAATATATATATATATATATATATATATATATATATATATATATATATAATGAAAGATAGGATGTTTGAGACAGTTATGAACAAACTGCTACATATATATATATATATATATATGTGTGTGTGTGTGTGTATTTCTGTATACACACACATATATATATATCCATCTGTATATATATATATATATATATATATATATATATATATATATATATATATATATATATCAAGTATCTGGTGCAGTTCAATTTACATTACCTTAACATCTATATCTTTTTTTTTTTGTATGAATGATTCATGTAATATATATATATATATATATATATATATATATATATATAAGTGTGTACATCTGTCTATCAGATAGATAGATACAGAAACACGCATACACACACACGGACACGCACACATATATATATATTTATAGATATATTTATAGATAGATAGATAGATAGATATGAAGAGACTGAAACTGACTGGGTGTTGGATATATAGACAGATAGACTGATTGAGAGTAACAAACAATTTTCAGGTAAGTTCAGCGATCGATATCCGTCGTCTTTACCATTGGGCAGCTGTCTTTCAACGATACTTTCATGGTCGCTCCTATTTCTTTGCCCTTTCCTTGACAGTGAAACATCAAGGGCAATGTTCTTCTTTCTTCTTCAACCTTTCTCTTGTGGGGTGGGGGTCACTACCGTCAGTCTCTTTTTCTAGACTTTCATCATTATATATATTGCTAACATTTTTTTCAGATTTTCCTTTCATCCATTCCTTTTCTTCGTTTTTGTCATTCGTTCTTTTTCAAGAATATTCTCTTCCATTCTTAATATTTATCTACCCTTTTATCATTCCTTATTTTTTCTTTAATCCTCTCGCTTTTCTTTCAAATGTCGTCTGTTGCATTTTCTTCTACTTTGTTATTTTTTTTTATTTTTTTATCTTTCGATATTTTAATTTGTTTTTATCTGTTTCATCTATCGCACCATCACTCTCATTTCTATTCCTTTCATTTTCTCTCTTTCTTTCTAATCGTTTATTCTTTCTTTCTTTCTTTCTTTCTTTCTTTCATTCTTTCGCTCTCTCTCTCTCTCTTTCTTTCTTTCTATCTTTATCTTTCTTTCTTTCTTTCTTTTGGGTTTTAATTTAACTTTCACATTCTTTCAGTCCATTGTTTAGTTAATTCGTTTTCATACAAAATCTTTCTTTGAATATTAGCTTCGTTCGATTTTAATATGGTTTTCCTTTCTTTCTTTCTTTCTTTCTTTCTTTCTTTCTTTCTTTCTTGTAGTCTATACTTCCTTTCTTTCTACTTGTCTATATTTTTTCTTTATTGTTAGTTATCTATTCTTTCTTTCTTTCTTTCTTTCTTTCTCTCTTTCTTTCTAGTTGTCTATTCTTTCTCTCCATCTAGTTGTTCTTTCTTTCTTTCTTTTTTCTTTCTTTCTTTCTTGTAGTCTATTCTTTCTTTTTAGTTGTCGTATTCTTTCCTTCTTTCTTTCTTTCTTTCTTGTTTCTATTCTTTCTTTTCATCTTTCTTTCTAGATGTCTATTCTTTCCTTCTTTCTTTTCAGTTGTGTATTCTTTCTTTCTTTCTTTCTTTCTTTCTTATTGTCTAATCTTTCCTTCTTTCTTTCTAGTTGTTTCTTCTTTCTTCCTTTCTATTTGTCTATTATTTCCTTCTTTGCATTTGTCTATTCTTTCTTTCTTTCTTTCTTTCTATATTCTTTCTTTCGTTCTATTTGTCCATTTTTCTTTCTTTCTAGTTGTATATTCTTTCTTTCTTTTTATGTGGCTTTTCTTTCTTTCTTTCTTTCTTTCTTTCTTTCTTTCTTCTCTACTCATCACCATATCCATTGGTTTCTTTCTTTCTTTCTTTCTTTCTTTCTTTCTTTCTTTCTTTCTTTCTTTCTTTCTTTCTAGTTCTCTATTCTTTTTAGTTTTCTATGTATTCTTTATTTATTTCTAGTTTAGTAGTTTATCAATAATTCTTTCTTTGTTTCTTTCTTTCTTCTTCTTGTCTATTTTTTCTTTCTAGTTATTGCCCCTTTCTTTCTTCTCTTTCTTTCTTTCTTTCTTTCTTTCTTTCTTTCTTTTTTTCTTTTTCATTTCTTTTTTTCCGACATTAATATTTGTTTCAGGTCTTACTTTCACACAAGGATTTTCCTTACAATCTTTCATCATCATCATCATCATCATCATCATCATCATCATCATCATCATCATCATTTCATTCTCACACTATCGGAATACCAACACTAGCAATTGTTTACTTTCCAAGTAATATTAACGAAAACATGACAACATATGCGCATACACTTCTACGATTACTGCCATTCTGAGAAAGAAAATATATATTTCCAGGGTATTTTAAGCCTGATTCTGTAAATCGGCCATTACTCAAGCAAAAAGCGGAAACTTAAATGTATATATGTGGACGTGTTTTTTGTTTGATTAAGGAAATGAAAATTGTAATTTAAATCCAGACTTGGATGTTGCAGTACAGTGATTCTATGAAACATAAACCGGTTGCACCCAACACCAAACACAGCAATATTTGTCTTGGGAGTGTCTAAGAATTGGTTTACAGAAACACCCAATATAATTGAACCGATTTTGGCGTTTATTTTTACCTAAAAGTACCTGAACACCACTTTCATTGCTGACATCACATCTTACTAAATAAATAAATATATATATATATATATATATATATATATATATATATATATATGCATAAATATATATTTTCACTTTGACTGCAAACATTATTGCGTGCTGCAGGCTATTCAGCTTTGATTGCAGACGTTATGGCGTACTGATAACAGTTTTCCTTTTTTGATTGTGGTCAAAACAAGCACATATTGACTGAATACATCAGGTCATCAGTCAGTCATGTGACATGCGGGATACACGCTTAGGCGATCATGTATCTTTCGATACGTGGATGACGAGGCAGATTTTTCCCGCAGTAGGTTGCCGTTTCTTTCTGCGGTAGATCAGTTGCTTCTACGCTAGTCCAGTTGCCATCCAAGGTTATAGAACCAGGTCTGTCCTGCTATTTACCCATTGCTGTAAGAAGAAGAAGAAGAAGAAGAAGAAGAGGATTCACACGTTTCCCAAGAGTCGGTTATGTGCCGTGAGTGGCACACGCTTAGGCAATCATGTATCTTTCGATACATGACTGACCAGGCAGATTTTTTCCAGTATTAGGTTTCCGTTTCTTTTTGCGGTAGACCAGTGAGTTCTTCGGTAGTCTAGTTGCCAAGTCTATAGATCCCGTTCTGTCCTGCTATTTACCCATTGCTGATAGAAGAGGATTCATACCGTCCCCAAGGGTCAGTCAGTTACGTGCCTTGCGTGATACACGCTTAGGCGATCATGTATCTTTCGATACATGGCTGACGAGGCAGATTTTTCCAGTAGTAGGTTGCCGTTTATTTCTGCGGTAGACCAGTTGCCATCGAAGGCTATAGAACCCGGTCTGTCCTGCTAATTACCCATTGCTGGTAGAAGAAGAAGAGGATTCATACCTTTCTCAAGGTTATTAGTACGTAATTGAATATAATGGATTCGAACTCGGCTCTCCGATTCGTCAATCCGAGCCGCTATCCATTACTCCACCGTATTAAAAATGCAATATGTCATTAGACCAGTGAATTTCAATTAGTGTGTCACGGTACACTTGTTTGCCGTTAGAGGGTCGTAGGTGAAAAATATTTGATTTTTGAAACAAGTCCAAAGCACAATAATTATAGATATCAAAATTAAAAACCCTTTATATTGAAGATACGTGTTTAATGAATAAAGTTATACGTAATATATAAAATAATATAAAAAGCAAACTTTTCTCCATTAAGCAATATTAAAAGTATTTTTTCCCTTTCTTTCTTTACCATTTCTTTCTACGGTAGACCAGTTGCTATCCAAGTCTATAGAACCCGGTCTGTTCTGTTATCTACCCATTGCTGTGGGGAGAAGAAGAGGTTTCATAACTTTCCCCTGGGTAGTAGCACGTAAGTGAATGTAACGTATTCGACTGGAATTCGAACTCAGCTCTACGATTCCTCAATCCAAGCCGCTACCAATTCCTATACCGTGCCCCCTAAAAAGGTGAGAGATAAATAAAATAGTTAAAGAAGTAAAAAAATAAATAAATAAAGAAAGAAAGAAAGAAGAAGAAGAAGAGGAGGAGGAGTTTGAGGAGGAAACGAAATGTGTCCTACAAAGGTAATCAATCATTATCGATCATGTAACTTTCGGTACATGACTGACGAGGGAGATTTTTCCAGCAGTAGTTACAATCCAAGGCTATAGAACCCGGTCTGTCTTGCTATTTACCCATAGCTGAGGGCAGAAGAAATGGATTCATACCTTTCCCAAGGGTATTAGCACGTGAGTGAGTGCAATGGATTCGACTGCAATTCGAACTCGGCTCTCCGATTCCAGTTCAAATTTCAGTACAGACACGTCTATTAAGAGGATCCCGCGAAGCCGATCTTTAAAAGTGGTTCAAAATATTGCATTTACAGTATAAAGAAAATGTAAACACCGTACATGTTAAGTATCACATAACATCAGAATTTGGGCAAATAAAATTCACTATATTGATTTACCCAAACGTAAGTGAATGTAATGGGATCGACTGGGATTCGAACTCGACTCTCCGATTCCTGAATCCGTAAACGCCATCCATTACTCCTCCGTAACTCCTAAAAATGTCATACATAAATAAAATAGGTAAAGAAATAAAAAATAAAGAAAGAAAGGAGAAGAAGACGAAGATAAAGAAGAAGAAGAAGAAGAAGAAGAAGAAAAAGAAGAAGAAGAAGAAAGGTAAACAAGAAGAAGTAAAAGAAAAGGAAAAGAAATGCGTTCTAAAAAGGTAATCAGTCAGTTATGTGCCATGTGTGATACACGTTTAGGCGATCATGTATCTTTCGATACATGACTGACGAGGCAGGATTTTCCTCTTTGCCATTTCTTTCTTTATCATTTCTTTTTGCGGTAGACCAGTTGCCATCCAAGGCTATAGAACTCGGTCTGTTCTGCTATCTACCCATAGCTGGAGGGAGAAGAAGAGGATTGATACCTTTCCTAAGGGTATTATCACGTAAGGGAATGTAATGGATTCGACTGGAATTCGAACTCGGCTCCCCGATTTCTCAACTCGAGTCGCTATCCATTACTCCACGTAAATAATTGCCCTTTTGATTGTAGACATCATGCCATAATACTGAATATTACAATGTTGACTGCAGACATCATGGAGAGCTAAATATCATTTTCGTTTTGATTTCAGACATGATGGCGTGCCAGATAACATTTTGTCTTCAGCTACTGACATTAAGCCACACACACTGGAACCATCATAAAATTCAGGACATGTAATTAATAAATTGTAAACAATCTCTGCGCATTTTATATAAATACTTTCATGGTAATTATTCGAGCGAGCTCTACGGTGTGGTACCCAGATTTTGTAAATTTAAGCGCAGTACTAGTCTGGCAAAAAGGTCTTATCAATTTACAATTCTAATGTCTCCAAGTAACCGTAAGTTCTTTACTAATTGTTTCTTTTCTCGGACTTCTCGCTTGTGGAACTCTCATCCAGCTAAATGCTTTCAAACTAACCTTAATCTTCAAATATTTGAACGCAATGTCATTAGTTATCTATTTTTTTTAATTACTCTTCTTTTGGTCTTGCTCCTTGGTAATGTTCTTGTTTTCCAATTCTTCACCACCCAGTCCCCCACCCCTTGTATCTTAGTGGCTTTATTGCCTTGCTTGGAGTGAAATATATGTGCGCCTGAAAAATTATTTCCGTTGAGCTCTCGTGGGAGAATGTGGGAGTTTTTAAACAGTGACTAATACTGCTATTAGTGCAATACTCTTCGATAAAACGAATCGAGTTCTCTCAGTCACTGGCGTGTTTATTTAAAAATAAATACTCTTAAATTCACCTTCATCATTGCCGTGCGCCAACGGTTTAGGGGTAGATTCTCCAACTGACGCCAGTTCAGCCTGGTTTCGATTCTAGCTAGAGACAACGGAAACTCTAGCTACACATAAACTGCGAAACAGCCTGTATGTGGATGATTTTATATATATATATATATATATATATATATATATGTATATATATATATATATATATCTTTCTCTCTATCTATCTGTTTATAATACGTCCTTCTCTTTCTCTATTTGATCGTATCTCTCCCTCAATTTGTTTCTCTCTTTATATATATATATATATATATGTATATCAGTTTATATCTCCCCTTTATCTCTCCTCTCCCCCCTCTCTCTATCTATCTAGATATGAAGAAATATAGTTTTAATGTGTGCTATATTTATGGGATAAAGTGCTCAATATCAGATATGGAACGTATATACATATATATATATATATATATATATATCAGTTCATTCATATTCATCATTATATTCCTACTCTTATTTCGGTAATTCCATCTCACTCTCTCTCTCTCTCACTCTCTCTCTCTCTCTCTCTCTCTCTCTTTTTCTCTCGCCATGATTGTTTTCGCCGTTTATATATTTACACGCAGAAAGAAAATTAAAATACTTTCGGACATTTTATGAGCACTCGGAGGAAACAGAGTGTAAAAAATGATTTTTGTCTTTCTTTCTTTCTTCACCTAATATTGAAGCTGTAGCTTTTACATTAACTGAATCTGCTCTTATCAGCTAGATAAGCAAGCGTATCAGTTACGCGAATGAAGTCGGCTCATAAGTGAAATCCCCCAGCGTAAGCCGCTAAGTACACTGAAAGAAAGCCGTTTTCAAAACCGGATGTCACAAGACTCATTCACTTGCGCTGGAATAAATGACGCCAGCCTTTAATCTTCTTTTTCCTATCTGTTAAATTTTGATATATTCTTAAACTTATTTAAATGAAAAAAAACAAAAACAAAATGGCGTTTCCTCTATGTTGCACTCATTTCAATTTCCATTTCTTATCTGAATAAAGTCGTCTGCTTTAACACGAAAAGTAAAGAAAAATAAGAGGACACACAATAGAATATGACAGTCGGTTGTACAGGTGTGGTTGGAGATAAGTGTCTCTGAGAATATTGTTTCCCGCGTTCGGATTTTACAAGATTAAATCGAATCCGCTGTGTATATTTGTCTGTAATTAACTATAGGTATAAAATAAAAGCTAATTATTTCCAAAATAATTATAGAATGTAATAAAAGAAAATTATTCTCGAATAAATCTCCCTCTATATATAAAGAAGGTTTACGGCCATATCACATTCAGATAACGGTTCTCGTACGGTCGTCAAAATCAAGCCTGTCAGTAACTCGATGTGTAACCACTTGGGAATACGAGATGCTGTCAGCTTGGGGTGTGCGGGTGGCGTAATGGATAATTTCATGGAATTGTTAATCGGAGAGCAGAGATCCAATCTAGTTGTTTTCTTTATATTCTTTTTTTCTTTATCACCGGTTTAAGACAGTAAAATTGGTGTTTCTTGGGCAAGATTCCAAGCCGGTTTTGAATTCAGAGTTGTTCTTCTTCTAGACCATTTGCCATCCACGGCTATAGAACCCAATCTCTCCTGCTATTTACCCATAGCTGGGATGAAAAGACGAGGAATCACACCTTTCCCAAGATTATTAGCACGTAAGTGAATGTAAGAGATCCGAATGGAATTCGTACTCGGCTCTCCGATTCCTCAATCCGAGCCGCTATTCATTACTCTACAGTGCCTCCTTAGTGATACAAGTCTAATTAACCCATAGCTGGGGGGAGAATAAGAGGATTCATACCTTTCCTAAAGGGTATTAGCACGTAAGTGAATGTAATGGATCCGACTGGAATTCGAACTCGCCTCTCCGATTCTTCAATCTGAGCCGCTATCCATTACTTCCCAATATATTCACTTACATGCACATTCACTTCTCCTCCCAGTTACGGGTTAATTAGTATAACTTGTATCACTAAAACTCTTATTATCTTCAAAATCGGATTTCGGTATTAAATAACAAATACAGGTCGATATGTCGCGAAAGAAAAACTTCACCATATTATGTTGAAACACCGACCACGGAAGTAAAGCAATGTCGAGCCTGATAGCTACTTGGATGGGCGACCGCTTAGGAATACCCGGTTTTGGAAGCTTACATGTGCGATTGGTGTAATGAATAATGGCTCAGAATTGTGAATCGGAGAGCCGAGTTCGAATCCCTGTTGAGTTCGTTATATTCCCTTACACACAAATACCCCTGGGGAACGTATGAATCCACATTTTCTCTCCCCTAGCTATGGGTCAATTAGTGAACCTTGTATCACTAAATCATTATTATCCTCCCCTCCCCAAAATCCTTACAACCTAAAATAAATTTTTGCTTTTATTTAATCTAGAAAGTGTTGATAACCCATAGAAAATGAATTAATAACCATGGACAATCTTCTTATAGATAACGAAGTCAAATAAGGTAACAGAACATTAAATATCTAAGAAGGGTTTTAAAAGGTAACAGAAAATGTGACACTGAAATCCAAAGCAGCATTAGAATAGTGAAAGATGCCTTCCAAAAGCTAAGCAAAATATTAAGAAACAAGAAAACTTCATTAGTAAAAAAAAAAAAAAACAACTTCTAAACTACCATGTGTTATCAGTCATTCTATACAGCAGTGAATGTTGGACAATCTCCCAAGCTTATGTCCGCATCACAGTGAAGCACCAGCTCCCATGTGATCACCTAAGTTGAGCAACATAGAGCCTGGTCAGTACCTAGGTCGGTGACTGCTTGGGAATGTAAGTGCTGTAAGCTTGGATGTGCAAGTGGTGTAATCGACAATGGCTCAGTATTGTTTATCGGAGAGCTGAGTTCGAATCCCAATGAAGTTCATTATATTAACTTACGCTCAAATACCCTTGGGAAAGGTATGACCTCACCTACTTACCCCTCAGCTATGGAATAATAAATACGATTTCTATCACTAAATCCTTATTATCTCCCACCCAGAAATTCTCACAACTTAAAATATTTTCTAGCTTTAAATAACCTGCAAAGGGTTTATAGAAAATGAATCCAGGAATGTATATAGAGAAAGAGATCGTAGAAAAGGTGGAGACACATGAACTGAAATTTATTTGAAGTGTGAAAGTGATGCTAGCTAAGCAGGAGGGATTCATATGTGCATAATTCATGCATGTGATCTTTTTTTTTTTTTACAATGGTGTTCTGGTGTAAAAAGTATAAGAGCCACTCAAGGCAGATAGTTACAGAGTAAGAGGAAAAATTTATGGGGATATGTGGGGACGATACGGGTGATACTAGACCTGAACAGGTTAAGACTGTATCGATGGAGGAAGCTACAACTTGGGAGTCGGTTCCACACAGTGGCTGTTCTTGGAAAAAAATATTATATGCTCCTATTCCAGATGCTAAGGACATTTTGTTTTGTTATTATTAGTTACTTTGCTTAATAAATTCATTTCGTTTTGCCTTGAAAATATTACAGTTTGCCTATTGTCTTTTACATTTATAAATATTGTCTTTTGTCTTTTTCTACAGGTTAACTCTAAGAAATTTTTCATATATTTATTTAAAATATGATTCCAACGCTACATAAGAGTTCTCATGTTTCAAAACAAGAGCCGAAAACTTCAATATAATTATTTGAATTAAAGTACTAAGCTCAGTTCCATCTTCAAGCGAAATTAATCCATCTTCAAGCGTATATTAATTTTATATATTTTTACAAGCACACACACACACACACACACACACACACACACACACACACACACACACACACACACACACATATATATATATATATATATAAGTGTGTGTGTATATATATATATATATATATATATATATATATATATATATATATATATATATATATATAAAAGAAAGAGGTTGTAGTGGTTCTAACGAGAGAAAAGTATGTATATTAAAAAAAGAGAAGAGGAGGTGCAAACGTTTTTGGTTGTAATGTGGATTTATTTAGAAAAAATATTATGCTTTGTTTTCCATAATTTTACTACACGTGTTTCTAGTCTCATGACCGTCTTCAGGTAAAAGCGGAGATTTCCACATATTATTAAAATAATTAATTTTTTTCCTGTATGTTATGGAAAACAAAAGCATAATATTTTTTTCTAAATAAATCCACATTACCACCAAAAATATTTTCGACACCTCTTCTGTTCGTTTTTATTATATATATATATATATATATATATATATATATATATATATATATATATATATATATTCTAAAAGCAATGGTAGTATACAAATACGAGGGGGTGCTGAATAGTGCTTTGTTCAAGCTCACTCATTCACCCACTCAACTCTAGGTAGGTCCTGAGACCTGGCAGCCCATAAGCATATCCTCCTATCGAGGTAGTGTAAATAATGAGAATGAACCCATCATCGGCTTGATAGACATCTCGCGCAGTTTAGTTCAATAGGTATTTCCCTAGCGGTCGGCCATCCGAGTCGATAGGCTCAACGTTGCTTAACTTCTGTGAATCGGCAAGTATCGATGTTTCAATCTGGGAAACTGTGGTTCAAAATATTCCTCGACATGACAATTCTGATTTTTACTGAATGAAATTATGATTTTGCGTGTGTTTATATGTTTGTGTGTGTGTGTGTGCGCGCACGCGTGTGTTTTTCCGTGTGCATAAGTGTACTTATGTGTGTGTGCAGGAGTGTTTTGACGCATATGCGTGCGTCCGTGTTTCTGCACGTCTCAGAAGGCGTCTTTGTCGAAAAGTTAGGGGATTTGAAGCGATAGAGTAATCTGGTCATCTATGAGGTCACCGCGTACTGGGTAAGACGATAAACTACATCCGCGATATAATGAAATTTGTTTGTTCTTGAAAAACTATTGCGTCGTCCGTGATTGCATCATATTTTATCACGCCCAGACACTATTGTCTCGATTGTCGATTAGTTGTCCTGAGGCCATTATCTGCGATGGACGTTACTCCAATGAAGCGTACGAAAGTTGTAACGCTGCACGAACACACTGACAAGCCTTACCAGTGAGCAAATCAAAGTACTATAGATTGGCCCGGAAACTCTCCTCATTTAATTCCAGTCGAATAATTTACAGAATTATTTAAGTCAAAATAATCTGAGCATTTAGATTTTCTTAAAACTATACCGAAATAATTACACAAGTAAAAATTAGTAAATTAGCTGAATTAATCTTATTATTATTATTTTACAAAATATTAGACAGCAATTCAAGTTGCCTTAGCACAATGCCTAAAGCAACTTGAGAAAATAAATGTCTTGCTGAAAATGTTATTTATGCAAATATTTTATAGAGGATTGTGAAATTCTCTTACAAGTTATTTTCCGTAGAACAGGTATTTTAGAGATTGAGTAATCTGACCATTTGTAAGGCTATCCAATGTTGCCAATGACTTGCCGGAAATACTGTTCATATCACGAAAGTACTCCAAGAAGAAATAAAGAATATCCCGTCTTGTTATCAAAAGTTTCTTTCTTTGAGGAATTAATTTTGTGTCATAAATACTAGAAACTTTCTTTAGCACTGTTCGTGTAAGCGTATTTAATTAATTTATATATATATATATATATATATATATATATATATATATATATATATATATATATATATATATATGCCCTCTTTTCATTCCTTTTTCCAAGGGAAAAAAAATTAGGTAAACGTTTGAATTCTCCATTGAATCATTTATTGATATAATGTTGGCAGCTTTATTTGACCTCTGAGAGTGTGGTAAACACAATACCCGTACAATATACATACATACATACATATATATATATATATATATATATATGTTTGTGTGTGTATATGTGTTTGTGTGTGTGCATCATCTTTAAATGGCTCTCTCTCTCTATATATATATATATATATATATATATATATATATATATATATATATACACACGCACACACACACACATTCGGCATATATTTATAGAGTTCCCATTATATGTTCGTGTACTAAATAGCCTGGTACAGAGATTGACGCTACAGCTGTGGCTTGCCACTATACAGGTGGTCCCCGTCATAATCAGCCTCACTTTCACCACTGTCAATATTCTTTTTTTAGTCACTGTTTGCTATTCTTTAAGCAAATAAATAGACCCGCATCTTGTTCGACGGCGTTACCTTTTCGTATAGGCGCGCCAGGAATTAGATGTTCAGTCCGAATAGACTTCAGATGCAGGACTATTGTTGGCATTTCAAAGGATGACAGGAAGTGAAAACAGAAAGTGTTAGGAATTGAAAAAAATGGTAAAATAATCCATAGTGTCTGTTTTGATAGTTTTAGTTTTTCAGTTGCTTTGCCTGAGTATACGGGACTCCGCCCGATTTTGGTAAATATGGATACGTTGGTTTTAGAATTACAGGACAGGTGTTGGTCACAGAAATTGATACAAGAATTTTAAAAGGAAAGAAAGTATAACGAGAGGAAACAAAAGGAAAGAAAGAAAGAAAGAAAGAAAGAAAGAAAGAAAGAAAGAAAGAAAGAAAGGCAAAATACTGAAGAAAATGGAAATACACTGGATAAATAGAATGGAAAGAAAGAAAGAAAGAAAGAAAGAAAGAAAGAAAGAAAGAAAGAAAGAAAGAAAGAAAGGCAAAATACTGAAGAAAATGGAAATACACTGGATAAATAGAATGGAAAGAAAGAAAGAAAGAAAGAAAGAAAGAAAGAAAGAAAGAAAGAAAGAAAGAAAGGCAAAATACTGAAGAAAATGGAAATACACTGGATAAATAGATTGAAAATAAAGAAAGAAACAAAGAAAGAAAGAAAGAAACAAACAAACAAACAAAATATAAATTTAAAATATATATCACAATGGAAATACACTGGAAAGAACAGATTGAAAAGAAAGAAAGAAAGAAAGATAGAAAGAAAGAAAGAAAGAAAGAAAGATAGAAAGAAAGAAAGAAAGAAAGAAAGAAAGAAAGCCAAAATACTGAAGAACGTGAAAAAATAAAGAGTTAGAGGCAATAGATCGAAGAAAGAAAGAAAAAAAGTGATGTAAAGAAGGAAAGATAAAAAATGAAACGTTGATAAGTGAAAAAAGCAAGAAAGAAAAAAAGTGATGAAGGAAAAAGAGAGAAAGATGGAGAGAAAATTTGATAATGGAAAAATAAAAAAGAAAGAAAATGATGATAAAAAAGAAAGAAGTCACACGTGAAAAAGGAAAAGATATAAGTGAAAGAGGAAAATGAAAGGAAATGGGGGATTAGTGTAAAACAAAGGAAAGTAAGAAAGAGAAATAAAGAAAGACGGAAAGAAACGTCTTCCTTAGGGAAATTGATACAAGAACTTTAAAAAAGAAAGAAAAAAATTATAGCGTGATAAAAGATAGGTAATGAAAGAAAAAAACATTTCAGAAGAAAAAGAAAGATTTAGCGCCAATATAGCGAAGAAAGGAAAGATATAATAACGAACAGAGAAAGAAAGTAAGGAAAAATATCGAGCAACGAAAGAAAGAAAGAAAGAAAGAAAAAGATGATCCGCGAAAAAGACAAAAATAGAAAGGAAAAGGCAGTAAGTGAAAAAAATAGAAAAAATTGATAAATTGAAAAGAAGGAAATATAGAAAGAAAAAGTAATAAATAAAAAAGAAAAGAAAAGATAAGTGAGAAAGAAAGAAAGAAAAACTTGATAAATACAAGAAAAAAGAGAAAGATTGTAAGTGAAAAAGAAAGAAAGGGAAATATTGAAGAAATAGACAGAAAGTGTTAGACAATAAATGAATAAAGACATAATATTAAAATAAAGGTAGTGTTTCTAAATAAAGGCATAACATTTAAATAAAGGCATACTATCAAAATGACATAATATCAAAATAAAGGCATAATATCTAAATAAATGCATACTATCTAAATAAATGCATACTATCTAAATAAAGACTTCGTATCTAAATAAAGGCATAATATCAAAAATATCAAGATAAAGGCATAATATCAAAATAAAGGCATAATATCAAACAGGAAAGGAGAAGATATTTATCGACAAAACAAAAATTAATTTAAGTAGTATCACTAACAGGCACAAAGAAATACAAACCATTCTACTTGTATGTATCGTGTCGCTTCAGGATGTTGGCGATCATGGCTCTCCACAATGTCCTGCTTTTTGTACCTCTTAATAATCTTTGTCTTTCTGCCATCTCTCCCAAGTCCTGTGCCACCATCGATTCAATCAAGTTCACCAGGTGGGTCATACGTTGTTTCCTTCTATCTCTCTGCCCTATGAGTATCAAATTTTCCAAGCTCTCTTGCCTCATTTTGTGTTCCAGAAATTTCAACTGTCTCTTTACGTACGTGTCCATTTTGTCGCTAATGTCTCTAGAACACCGTCGTTGCTCACATGCCCCGATCTTGGTATTCTCAGCTTCCTTCTGTAGAACCACATTTCTGTTGCTTCAAGTCTCTTCAACATAGTCCAAATATCCATTGCCGTGGAAGAGGACTGATACTACATCGGTACTCTTTGTTACTAACGAGCTTTTCTTGTTTCTTAATACTTTACTTAGCATTTGGAAGGCATCTTTTTCTATCCGAATTGCGCCTTCAGATTTCAGTGTCTCACTTTCTGTCCTCTGTTGAAACGCTTCACAAATATCTAAATTGTTACACCTCTTTGGTTTGGGTATCTCCAATCTGTAATTTGTGTGTCGTGTTGTCCTTTTTGCTAACAACCATGGGTTCAGTCCTTTTGTAATTCAGGCTTAGTCCTTTCTTCTCGCTTTCCTTCACTATCTTTTGTAGAAGTTCTTGTAGTTTTCTTCCCGTGTCTGCAATCAACACTGTGTCATCTGCAGATCTCATGTTGTTAGGATTGTGGCTGCCAATGATGAATCCTTGTAGGACTTTTAAAATCATTAAAAAATTGAGAATAAATTTAAAAGTAAACAAAAGAACTGAGCACCATAAGAAATGATCAACATCTCTAAACTGTAGGCGTCCATTTTGATGGAAACGGTGTTCACACTGAAAACATCACTCCAATCGTTTCTCTACTTGGCTCTCTCAATTTTTCCGTTATAGGAAAAGATTAGAAAAACGTATCTTTCAAAATAAGCAGCTTTTTTCTTTCAGCATCCCTAGTTTTTTCTTAACTTCTCTTTTTTTTTTTTTAATATTACTGTTCTTTTTCTCTTTCCTTATCTGAAACATTGTATTTATTTGTCTTTTTCTTATTGCTTTACTGGTCATCTTCCTTTCTTTCTTTCAAATTTATAAATGCCCTTGACTTCATTGTTTATTCATTTTATTTCAATGTTTGTTTATTTATGTTTACATTTCAAATCTAAGGCGGTACTAGCTTTCTTTCTTTCTTTCTTTCTTTCTTTCTTTCCAATCTATTCTGTCCAGTGTATTTCCATTTCAATTGTGATCAATATTTTAATTTTCTTTCTTTCTTTCTTTCTTTCTTTCTTTCTTTCTTTCTTTCTTTCTTTCTCCTTCCTTCCTATGATTATTATTTTTTTTCTTTTCCTTCTCATCCTTCTTTTCTTCATTCTTACTTTTCTTGTCTTTTTTCTCGTTTTCCTTTCTTTCTTAGATTCTTTTGTCTGTTTTCTTTATATTTCTTCTTTTCTCCCTTCTTTTCTTCCTTCCTTCCTTCTTTATTTCTATGATTTATTTATTTTCTTTCTTTCTTTCTTTCTTTATTCTTTCTTTCTTTCTTTCTTTTTTTCTTTCTTCTTTCTTTCTTTCTTTCTTTCTTTCTTTCATTCTTTGATTACTGTTTTTATTCTTTTTTACCTTTTTTATTTCTTTCTTTCCCCGCTTTCTTTTTTATCGATATTTTGTATTTTTCTGTTCTCACTAATTTCGGTAATCTTCTCGTCTGTGACTGCATTCACTGCCAGGTATTCATTAATACTTTTGGCCCTTACGCGCATCCATAGACAAGCCAGTCTACCACAAAGCATAATGTAGAAACTGTCCTCTATAAAAGTTGCTGGAAGGAGAACGTGATAATGAGACAAATACAAACAGAAACAGCAAAAGATTACCAACACACACTCGAGAGGCTCAGATGATGAGGATTTTTTTCAATCCAAGCAAGGCAATAAAGCCACAAAGATACAAGGGCTTGCTGAGTGTGAGAGAGTATGAGAGAAAATCTATTAAGGGGAGACAATTATCGCAGGAAATCATTTTTATGAGGTATTGATAGACTTGCTTATGTTACGATTTTATTTTAAGTGCGGGCATAGCTGTAATATTAACGAGTATAACTTGAATGTTTCTTTTATATAATATTTTCAACTTGATAGTAATCTTAAAATTTAAGAAAATATTCTCAGCAATCTAATATTTTATTGAATTTTAGATCATCAACAACCTCATCATTATTATATTTATCAGTCCTCTGATCGTACATCACCGTGTAATGCTGTTTGGCAACTTAGCACCTGCTCAGATCATGCGAAACGTTTCTTGCTCAATTAGACCTAGAGAAATTAAAAAAAGAAAGAAAACAGAAATTATTATTACTGATCCCAGTGCTCCAACTTCGACCGGTACTACTGTCTTCTGCATGGTTCATAATGTATACTGTTATCTGACGACGGCCAAAATTTTGATATTTTTTTTAATTTTATTAGAACAAAGCAAATCCATTTTCCGAAAAGTTCTTCATATTTATGGCAATTCAATCCGGTTTTCAGGTCTGGTTTGGGTGATCTACTTGAATCCGAAGCGTATTTTGGCGTATTTCAATTTTCGGAAACTGATTCTCTTTTGTACAAGAACAGCTGATCTGCACTAATGAATCACAGTCGTTGTGTTTTCAGTGAGGTAATATTTTATTCCTTAACATCTTTCCAACCTATTTCCCATTAGCTTATTTCCCAGAGATTTATTATTATTATTATTATTATTATTATTATTATTATTCACCTCTGCCTTTTCCTTCTTCTTTATCCTCATCTTCTTCATTTTCTACTTCTCTATCCTATTCACCCTCATCTTCTTCTTCCCATTATTATTATTATTATTATTATTATTATTATTATTATTCCCCTCTGCCTTTTCCTCCTTCTTTATCCTCATCTTCTTCATTTTCTACTTCTCTATCCTATTCACCCTCATCTTCTTCTTCCCATTATTATTATTATTATTATTATTATTATTATTATTATCATTATTATTATTCCCCTCTGCCTTTTCCTCCTTCTTTATCCTCATCTTCTTCATTTTCTACTTCTCCATCCTATTCACCATCATCTTCTTCTTCCCATTATTATTATTATTATTATTATTATTATTATTATTATTATTATTATCCCCTCTGCCTTTTCCTCCTTCTTTATCCTCATCTTCTTCATTTTCTACTTCTCTATCCTATTCACCTCATCTTCTTCTTCCCATTATTATTATTATTATTATTATTATTATTATTATTATTATTATTATTATTCCCTCTGCCTTTTCCTCCTTCTTTATCCTCATCTTCTTCATTTTCTACTTTCTATCCTATTCACCCTCATCTTCTTCTTCCCATTATTATTATTATTATTATTATTATTATTATTATTATTATTATTCCCTCAGCCTTTTCCTTCTTCTTTATCCTCATCTTCTTCATTTCTACTTCTCCATCCTATTCACCCTCATCTTCTTCTTCCCATTATTATTATTATTATTATTATTATTATTATTATTATTATTATTCCCTCAGCCTTTTCCTTCTTCTTTATCCTCATCTTCTTCATTTTCTACTTCTCTATCCTATTCACCCTCATCTTCTTCTTCCCATTATTATTATTATTATTAATATTATTATTATTATTATTATTATTATTATTATTCCCTCTGCCTTTTCCTCCTTCTTTATCCTCATCTTCTTCATTTTCTACTTTCTATCCTATTCACCCTCATCTTCTTCTTCCCATTATTATTATTATTATTATTATTATTATTATTATTATTATTATTCCCTCAGCCTTTTTCCTTCTTCTTTATCCTCATCTTCTTCATTTTCTACTTCTCCATCCTATTCACCCTCATCTTCTTCTTCCCATTATTATTATTATTATTATTATTATTATTATTATTATCATTATTATTATTCCCTCTGCCTTTTTCCTCCTTCTTTATCCTCATCTTCTTCATTTTCTACTTCTCCATCCTATTCACCATCATCTTCTTCTTGCCATTATTATTATTATTATTATTATTTTTATTATTATTATTATTATTATTATTATTCCCCCTCTGTCTTTTCCTTCTTCTTTATCCTCATCTTCTTCATTTTCTACTTCTCCATCCTATTCCCCATCATCTTCTTCTCATTATTATTATTATTACTATTATTATTATTATTATTATTAGAAATTATTATTATTATTATTATTATAATTATTCCCCATTGTCTTTTACTTCTTTATCCTCATCTTCTTTATTTCCTCCTTCTCATATTCACCATCATAATCTTCCCATTATTATTATTTACAAATACTTTCCTTTTTTAATTTTTTTTCTGCTAATATATCATCGTTTTATTATTATGATGATTTTTGCTTTTCATCTTATCTCATAATACACATACATACATACATATATATATATATATATATATATATATATATATATATATATATATATATATTTCCAGTTTTTTTCATATTTTCATATTTTTATACTGTTGATAGAAAACTGGATATGTGCACATATGTCCGAGAACGCGCTAAACATCCAAGCCCCTTCTTCACTCTACATAAAACTCAGCAGATGCCATCTTCAGGGGGCCCCAGCAGAAGTACTGTTACAGGAACAGAGGGAACCGTGGCTGAAGGCATTGCCTCAGCGCCTGCCAAAATTTGAGCGGAATCAGTTTACGACTGGCGTCATCCTGTAAGTCACACCAAGGCCGACGGATGCCCATAAAAATAAAGCAGAAATGGAAAACGGAATGGAAAGGAAAAAAAAAACTCAAGAATATTAATAAAAAAAAGGGACGTTTTAGAATATTCATGTTGTAGGTGCTGGTTTCATAAACACTCAGATTCAGCTGAGGAAAATTGCATAGATATGTTTCTACAAGGTAAGACTATACAAGGCACGTCAGCGTAAATGACGGTTTCGTATAGGATGCAGGTTCGAATCCTGTCAAAGGACGAATATTTTCTATGAAAATTTCTCGGACAATCAGGCCGGTAAATGTTATTTAATACTGTTTATTATAAACAGAGCATTTACTTAAATACTTGTATCTATAAAAGAACGTTAAACATAAAAATGTCTTTAATAAATAAATTATCGGACTTTGTCCATTTCTTAATATATGACGTCATTTGTTTACATTTGATACGCCATGAGCAGTTATGAATGTACGAGATTCATGGAAGATTGAAGTTTATAAGCAGTAAATTCAACCTTGCCAACCGAACGATCCTTTGTGGCCGAGCGGTCAAGGCACGTCAGTGTAAATGACGGTTCCGTATAGGATGCAGGTTCGAATCCTGTCAAAGGACAAATATTTTCTATGAAAATTTCTCGGACATTCAGGCCGGTAAATGTTATTTAATACTGTTTATTATAAACAGAGTATTTACTTAAATACTTGTATCTATAAAAAGAACGTTAAACATAAAAATGTCATTAATATATATATATGGAAGAATAGGTATTGGTTTTATCTAAAGTATGTTACATAACGTATTATATAGTACGTATATATGCATTATTCATGCTGATGTTTTACAATGTATTCTTTAGTTTTCGATTTATAAAGAAATTAGTTAAATTTTGCCTTCATTGAGCTTGATTATTTGCTAATACTTTTTAGTCTGTTAATATCATTATAGATATGTTCTCCTGCACACAAAGATTATAGTTTTGAGATTTATTTTTGTAAAACAAAAATTGTGAAATTGCAATATTAGTAAAAAAAAAGCGGTCTCTTAAACCCCCCTCCCCCCAAAAAAAATCTACCTAACGTTGCGACAGCAAGCTCCAATAGTTTGTATTCGTTAACAATAACACATTTAAAAAAAATTATTTCGATTCCCATTACATTTTTTCGTATCGGATGCTACCAGAATTTTATCAAAAACAAAATAATTTCCCTGCTTGAAGATGACTGAATGTACAGTTGAAAGCACTTGCGTATTAAATAAAGACCTTATACAGCTTATAATATTTTTTAAAAAAAAAACAAGAATCATAACATTCATTGAGTGATTTGTAGGTTAATGCAAATTTGTTAGCGAAGGGATTTCGCCATTTTATATCATTAACTTTACTAATCTATATTTTGTATAAATGATTCATTGTAATATATATATATATATATATATATATATATATATATATATATATATATAGTTTGAAAAGGACGGATCGCATTCTTTTAAAGGGACCTTTTTCGTTCAACACTTCTTCAGAAAGATTCGTTGGATTAACAATAATCAAAACATCGAAAATGAAAAAGGCAAATATGGGGGCTAAATAATGAGTCATGACTAAAACGAATTAATTACTAAAAACAAATCGGTGTAAATAATGACCTAGTGAGGATAAAATACAAAACAATTGTACTCACGACCGACCCATGGGACACAGAGCACGAAGAATGTTCTCCTTATATCCGCACAAACTCGTACAATGAAGCTTGATGCAAACAGTAAATGTTTAAGCGAACGAGCCCCGTGCAGCACACTGAACACTCTGTTAACATATTCGGAAGCGCAACCCGAGTTGTTAATTAAATGAAGTCCAATCGCTGACTCACAAACTGACTGAGTCAAGTGATTACTGTTACTAGCTGCACCCTGTCTTAGATAGGCAGACGAGTGTTGTCCAATGCGGGTCTCCAATCTTAAGTTGGTTGGTCGCCCATAGTAACCCGACATTTTAACTGAAAAATTAAGGAACTAATTTGCAGGGAGGGTAAACGCTCCTTAGCGAAAGATGGGACCATCCGGATATTATAAAATCTAATTCGAAACGTATGCGCTCTTCTTCAGGATACGGACCTGCGTTCCCTAGGGGAAACCGTCTTTAGATCTGACGTACTTTGATCTCGCGGCCACGAAGAACCTCTTGATTAAGAACAGCTGACGTAGAGCGCATATTTTTCTAATAAGATTTCCCGAATATTGAGGTCGATAAATACACTGTTGAATACATAAACAGAGCATCTAAAGTGCTGTTCGTTAAAAGTGACTCACCTGATTTTTTTTTTTTTTTTTTTTTTTTTGCTAAAAATATTTTTTGTCTATTGTTTTTGGGGTTAAAATAATTTTTAATCTTACTAATATAAAGACCCCTTCCCGACCACCTAGGAAAAAAAGTTTATTCATCCTAAGGTATTCTATTGATAATTATAAATTTGGATATAAATGAGATTCGGGAAAAAAACTCTGTGCAAAAAAAATGAGTCAGATATCGCATTCTAATGATTAAACTGGTAAATTTAAATAGCTTTTTACAAAATATTGAAAACTATTTTATAATACACTCAGAACAATATTCTAGAGAATTCTAGAACAGCTTGAATTAAATCTAGAGTATTCCAGAATATTCCAGAAAGTCTCGTACAGTATAGAAACAGCTTGAAATAGCCACTCAAGTCACTAACCAGATGAAAGGGTACAAACACGCATCAGAACCACTTAAGGCATCTATTATTGCCCTCTCAAAAGCAGGCAAGTCTACGAGAGAAATTGCAGAAATTGCTATAACCTCGCAATCAACTGTCTCTCGAGTGCTTAAGGCACATAATGATGCCACCCCTGCTCGAAGGAAGGAAACAAGGGGACGAAAGAAAAAGATTGATGATAGAACTGGCAGGGTAATCAAGAGAACGATTGCGAAGAATAGGACGATAACTAGCCAAGAAATTGCAGCGAGTCTAAGCGAAGAGCAAGGTGTTAGTCTTGCCTCTTCAACAGTCCGTCAGAACAAGGTTACAAATCTTGTTAGAACAAGGCTATAAATCTTGTACACGAAGGTTTAAGCCGCTAATAAGCAAAGCCAACGAAGCCAAGAGACTTGAATGGGCTCAATATTACAAAAATTTCACCATAGAAGACTGGAACAATGTTCTCTTCTCCGATGAAACGAAAGTTGAGATAAATGCAAAGGATAAGTTGAGTTACTTTTTACCGAACAGCATTGCACAGTTTAATAAATAAGAAGTGCATCTACTTAAATATAGGTAGCCACTAAAAATAACGTTTATGCAATAAAAAAAAAAAAAAATATATATATATATATATATATATATATATATATATATATATATATATATATATATTGGTTTCTGCCAGGGGAATCCAGGTTCGAATCATGCCGGATAAACGCTTATTCTAATGAGAATTTTCGAATATTCAGGCCGGTAGGTGGAAATAAATATACAGTTTAATAAAAAAAAAAAACAGGGCATCTACTCAAATATAGATATCCATTAAAAATAATGTTTAAGCAATAAATGACTATATACCGGGTGTAACAGGAAAATTGTCCAAATCGTGTAAAAGCAAAATTGTTCATTTGTTAGATTAAGATCTGAACCGTTGTATTTTAGAAATGATTAAAGATATCTTACTGGAATCTTCTAATGTTTATAGAACACTATTTGACTCCACTTTGGGCAGTAAAAATTATTCTGTAAACGAAATCGATCATAAACGAAAATGACATGTTTATATTTAATTAATCATAAATCATAATTGAGGATCGTAAGATCATGAATGATTGAAATTAAGTGATTCTTACGACAAATATTATCAAGCTGGCTAAGCGTCTTATTTGAAGCCCGAGGAAAAGAAACAATTAGTTTAATTTTAATTTTTAGATATTAAACATTTTTTATGGTGAACAGTTATGCTTTTTACACAATTTGGATTATTTTTTGTTACACCTGGTATATATATATATATATATATATATATATATATATATATATATGTGTGTGTGTGTGTGTGTGTGTGTCATTTGTACTGTTTCGCTGTATCACAGCTGTTCCGTGCGACTAGACATCCGAATGTCTCAAGCCAAGATTGAAACCCAATATATATATATATATATATATATATATATATATATATATATATATATATATATTCCAAGATCATTTTCTAATTTATTCAAGATGATCTTCGCCCTCTCTAACATTTTAAATTTCTGTCCTGGAGTAGCAACCTCTTTCACAGGTTTCACGTACGATTTCGTTTTCAATTTTTTTTCACTGTGCTTTGGAGTGTCATAAATGAAACTCCTCTCTCACGTGCCAAATGTCTTCTGGATTGAGTTGGATCTTTTCTAATTGATGACTTTAACTCTAAGTTGAAATGATGATCCCTCTTCTTGTTGTGACTCCCTGATCCCGTTTTCCTCTCTACTCTACCCTCTTTTTTAAACTTATTCACCGTTCCCTTGATGGTTCTTGAATGCATTATAAAGATGGAAGCCAGATTATGAAAGTTTGTACCATTACTCAAGGCCTGAAGTGTCTTTTTCTTCTCATCATTGCTCAGCTGGGTATACATATTGGGGCTGAGACAAAACGATTTTAATATGCTATCTTTCTGAAAATGTCTTACATCGATTCTTACGGCAAATATTATCAAGATGGCTAAACCTCTTATCTGAAGACTGAGAAAAAGAAACAATTAGTTTAGTTTTATCTTTTAGATATTAAACATCTTGTGGGGTGAACAATTTTGCTGTTACACAATTTGGCTAATTTTGCTGTTACCCCATATATATATATATATATATATATATATATATATATATATATATATATATATATATATATATATATATATATTATTTATACATTATTTTATGGATAAAAATATTTAAGTAAATGCTCTGTTTATAATAAAGAGTATTAACATTTACCTGCCTGAAAGTCCAAAAGTATAAAAAAATATGCGTCCTCCGACAGGAAACGAACGCGTATCCTACACGGAACCACCATATAACCTGACGTGCTATACCATTCAGCTACAGAGGAAGCGACGGGTTCGCCATTTTAAATATCTGTTTTTAACTACAAACACCCTCGAACGCTCATATCTGTTTGAAACGTAACTTAACGTAAACAAATTAATTGTCGGACTTGGCCCACTTAATAATAATAATAATAATAATAACAATAATAATATATATATATATATATATTGTTTGTATGTAAAATCTCCTACACGTCTGTAGTTTTATGTCCGCACCGTTTATTCGGATGTGTGTTTATCGATTTTCCTGACAGGAGACAAGTCCATCAAAATCTACATCAGTATTTCCTATCATTGTGGTAAGTTTCTTATTATTTCCGAAATATCCCCAATTTAATTGGGAGAAGTGATCTGTCTTATTAGCATCTTTGCCTTCCCGCAGCGAGCTGTTGCAGACTTTACATCTTTCAACGTACGCGTCGGCCGACTTCGATTGAAACGTCATTAAGCCCCCACATCCGCCGCTCGGAGCAAAGTTTTGTAAAGAGGGGGGACTTAAATTATTTATCTTTCAGCTTCGTCACTCCGTTTTCTATGAATTTTCAATCTGAAATCGAGAAAGTATAAAGAACATTGCTCATTCAGCTGTCAGCTTTTCAGATTGACAAAATGACATACAACAGACGTCGGTACCCCGTGTCCAGTGGTAACAAAGGTCGGTGTTAGAAAAAAGAATCAGAATGGTAATCAAGCGTTTTGTTGGCTATACCGTGGCAATTTTTTTTTTTTTATAGAAAGTTACGTTTCAGATATAAATATGTGTGCTGTATCATACTTTTTGTATAATCTGCTAATATTTCTTTTATGTTAAGATGTTCGTCTCCAAGACAGTGACTCGTTGCAATTTCTTGGTTTTTCGTTCATGAAGTGGAAAGATTATATTGAATCAAGTGCTAGGTCTGCTACTACGAAATTTGGTTCACTGTGTCGATCCAAACATTTTTTTCTAACCAGAATCCATTTTTCACATTTATAAATCTACCATTTGTCCGTACATTGAATATTATTTATTTATTTGTTTTGTTTTGTTTTACGGCATATCAATCTCAATGTGTATTATAATACCGACAAAATTTTTATTGCTGGCAATATTTTTTTTTCCAACGACAGTTGAAACGACGGTTCTTGCCTGTTACCTGAAATTAAGCAACGTCGAGTTCCGTCAGTAAGTCAATGGGTGACAATGTTTAAATTCCAGTCGACCGCCCACGCAAGTATTACCGGCAAAGATCTAAATCTATCTATCTATCTATCTATCTATCTATCTATCTATCTATCTATCTATCTATCTATGTATCTATCTATCTTCTCAGTCTGTTCATATCTATCTATCTATCTATCTATCTATCTATCTATCTATATCTATCTATCTATCTATCTCAGTCCAATTCATATCTATCTATCTATCTATCTATCTATCTATCTTCTCAGTCTGTTCATATCTATCTATCTATCGATCTATCTATCTACCTATCTCAGTCCACTTCATATCTATCTATCTATCTATCTATCTATATATCTATCTTCTCAGTCTGTTCATATCTATCTATCTATCTATCTATCTATCTATCTATCTATCTATCTCAGTCCACTTCATATCTATCTATCTATCTATCTATCTATCTCAGTCCACTTCATATCTATCTATCTATCTATCTATCTATCTATCTATCTATCTATCTATCTATCTTCTCAGTCTGTTCATATCTATCTATCTATCTATCTATCTATCTATCTATCTATCTATCTATCTCAGTCCACTTCATATCTATCTATCTATCTATCTATCTATCTATCTATCTATCTTCTCAGTCTGTTCATATCTATCTATCTATCTATCTATCTATCTATCTATCTATCTATCTATCTATCTATCTATCTCAGTCTGTTCATATCTATCTATCTATCTATCTATCTATCTATCTATCTATCTATCTCAGTCCACTTCATATCTATCTATCTATCTATCTATCTATCTATCTATCTATCTATCTATCTTCTCAATCTGTTCATATCTATCTATCTATCTATCTATCTATCTATCTATCTATCTATCTATCTAAAACAGAAGATATCTGCATGTGTGTACGTCTGTGCGTTTTTGTGTGCGTGTATGCTATTTATGCAGGTCCACATTTCTCGAGCGATTTCGATGAAATTGTGCACACATGCTGCAAGATAGGTAAAGACCACCTTTTCAATCTACAACCCCCGGGTTTGGCAGATAATCGATATAACTGGAGGGTACGAAAAAAAAAAAAAAAAAAAAAAAAAACACCGCATAGCTACACACGAACAAAATGTTTACTGAATAAGATGATGTTCTTTGAACTTAATGCAAATCATACCTCATGTTAGACTACTTGATAGATTTCCTGCGACATTGACTTCACTCAAAAAATTACTAAAAATGGGAAAAGAACTGGTTTTCGTACTACTTAAAATAACGAAAAACTTGAATGACTTCCGCATTTTTTATCTAAATTTCTTCAAGCATATCGCAAAAAAATTCCATCATCTAAGAAATAAGATAATGTGGTTTTAGTCCTGCTCGCTTCCACACATATAACGAAAAAACCATAAAAAGCTGTTAAAAAAGCCCGTTTTTCGGCCATAATTCCCTGATTTTTCATCTGCTTTTTTCCAAAATTGCCTTGTAAATTACATATGGAACACAAATGCGTGAATTTTTGGTTTAGATTTTTTTCGTTAAGTAGACGAAATCTGCGACAAACTACTTCCAAAATTGACATTGCCAATAATTTCTTAATATGATTCCATTCTAAATTTGCATTCGCACAACCTTTGATGCCTAGATTGTTTAAGATGGATTATTAAAAGGGAAACATTTCCGAAGAACCTCTTACAGTAAACGTGCAAAGAAGGACGGGGGCGTTCATGCGTTTCCACTTGCAGTTGAATCAAGCTCTGACGCTTCATCCCTGTTTTTGTTCGGTTATTAAATTTGTGAACAATGCCATACCATTTGAATAATATTACGGCCACTGGAAATTTACTGAATGTCTAAAACATTGAAACAATTTAACCCCGAACAACGACCACACAAGGAGGTTTTATCGATGGAATTCCTTTATTAAGAACAATCAAACACTTGCGAAGGACACACCGTGAAAAGATGAGTGGGGGAGTAGCATGGGTATCCAACGGATGCAAGCGGGTACTGTGGCGGACATTTCTAAACAGTGGGTGCGGGTATATGGGAGGTGCGGTTATACAATTGCAGCTATGTACACCCTCGCAACGCCGGGTATTTCGGTATATATATATATATATATATATATATATATATATATATATATTATTATTATTATTATTAAATATAACAGATAATGATCTATAACGGCTCCTGATCAGACATAATAGACTTATGTCTGATCAGGAGCCGTTCTAATGTTCAAATGTTTGCTTTAATTTCTGGTGAAAATAAAGACCAAAATTGTCCAACATTTGGATATTTTTTATTAAGTTGTTCGTATTTTTTCGGCTTACATGAACCATCCTCAGAGTGGTTATAAAGACATGAAACAAGGATATCCACCGTTTGTTATTTTGACATAGAAGATTTCCATGCGACGATAACGGTCGCAGAATAGCAAACGCAGATCGTAAGTTCAAGATGCGGTACTATGACGTCATACCAGGCGAAAGGAGGAAGTATTACAACAGAACCAATGTCTAGATTCAATGTAATGTGTTGTGATTAGTTTGAAATATAATTTTGTTGAGTGTGGGTTGCTTTATTTTAATGTAGATGGCCTCCAATATCTAAAGGTTCTTTTTACTGTGTGTATGCGTGAGTATTATTGTGTTATCAACTAATATCTGTCTAATATTATGTACACGGCTATGTTTTTCTAAGAAATGTGTAATAGAAATAACATCAGAAAGGTAATAGGTAATTCTACGGGAGAGAGTGGTTGTAGTAAAACCAATATATGTAGTGGTTTTATTATTAGCATCAGAAATGCAATCTCTGAATTGGCATGTAAATTGATACACTAGATTGTTTTTTGTTTTTTAGAGGATTTAGTTGTGTGGTTGTAGTGTTATGAGAGACTATGAGGTCAATTGTTTTAAATTTTTTATAATATATGATGAACTTAACTTGTTTATTTTTATTAATGGGTTATATATATATATATATTTGAACAAATTTTTTTCCACTGAATGAACACATTGTTTTAAAAATGACGGAGAAAATTATTTTTCTTTAATAGGCAACATTTTCGTCCAATACTTCTTCATATAGATTCGTTGAAAAAAAACACACACACACACACACAAATATAATCATAATCAGAGAAACTGAAAAATGCATGTAGGTAAATAATGAACTAAAATGACTAAAATAAATGTATTACTAAAAGAATAAATTGAAATAAAGTCTTGTCCCCCACTATAAAAAGTAATGAGGACAATAGAAGATCGTGGCACAAACTGATGCGACGCCATGACCTGTGTGATATTTTTACGAAGCTGTGCTTTATTGATTGCTGCAAAGGATCTCTGAACGGCTCCCTTAAACTGATGAGCATTCTGGTGTCGTTCCTGTGAAACTATCTCCTTTATAGATCTGTTCGCACTGTGCTGTCGAACTCTCTGCCTCGAGTAGGGTGGAACCCGTACAAGGCTTTGCCGAAGGGCAAAGTATCGTCCAGGGAGGTAGACAGGCCCTGAACGCGTTTATGCGGGTTCTAAGGTAATATTTTGGGCTGAGCCTACGGGCTCGAAGTACCCACGGTAAACTCGGCCTTGTGCCACATACACCCCACGGGGTGTGGGGCTGTTAAATATAACTCTATAATAATACCCAGAGAGCGTTAAAATAGAAAATCATATTGTGTTGGGGTGACAAGTCTTTCGGACCACTCGAACAAAATGCAAAGGAAATATAAATTGAAATAAAGTCTTGGCACTCTCTACCAAAAATCAATGAGAACAATCGAAGATCGTGACACAAATTGATGCGGTGCCATGACTTGTTTGATATTTTGCGAAGCTGTCTTGTTGATTGCTGCAAAGGCTCTCCGATCAGTGTCCTTCAGCTGATGGATATTCTGGTATCGTTCTTGTGAAACTCTCTCCTTGATAATAATACCCCTCAGAGCGTTGAAATAGAAAATTTTGTTATATAAGGGTGACAAGATTTCGGACCATGCCGTATATAAGCTCCGAGTGGGTACAAGAATTTGTACTTATGACCCACCCATGAAACAGAGAACGAAGAAAGTTCTCCTTCTGACTTACACGAAACTTTCTGAGCTCCTGAAGAGGAGTAGGAGGCTATAGATTTCTTTGGATGATCCAAAGGTTATGAGTCCAATCCTCCATGGATGGTCAACGATTTTATATTTTTTAGTAGATCAAGCTAAATATCTAAGTTAATTTAAATATCTCACTTCCTCTGCATATTCCATTATTTTCTCTGTCTTTCAGTCTCTCTCTTTCTCTTTCTCTCTCTCTCTCTTGGTATATTCCTTTCTCTTTCTGTACGTATTTATCTATTTAACTCTCCCCCCTCTTTATTTCCTTGATGCGCTCTTTTTTCTCTGTATATATGCATCTATTTCTTTCTCTCTCTCTCTTTTAGCATATTTCTCTCTCTATTTCTCTGAACATATCTCTCTATTTCTTTCTCTCTAACTCCCCCCTTCTCTCTCTCTTTGTATATTCGTCTCTCTCTCTCTCTCTCTCTCTCTCTCACTTTATGCAAATTCATCTCTCTGGTTTCGTACATATTTCTCTTTCACATTATGGTCATATTGTTCTCTTTCTCCCACTCTCTATATATACATCTTACTCTCTCTACACTATCCCCTCTCTCTCTCTCTTTCTCTCTATATATCCCCCTCTCTCTAAAATCCGTGCGTTTTCTCTCTAGATATCACTCTCTCTCTTTCTCCGTAGATTTCTTCCTCCCGTTTTCTCTCTCTAAATTCCTCATTCTCTTTCCCTCTACATATTCCTCATTTTATTCCTCTCTTTCTTTCTAGATATTCTTCCCTCACTTTCTCTCTAGATATCCACCTCTCTTTTTCTTTCTCTATATTCCTCTTTGTACATATTCCTGACTCGCTCTGACTTTCTCCATATTCCCCCCTTTCTTTCTCTTGATTTATACCTATCTCTCTTTCTACATTTCCACTCTCTCACTGTTTTTCCCTACCTATCCCTCTCACCCAGTTTCTCTTTACATATTCATCCCTCTCTCTTTCTCTCTCTCTATTCTTTTCTACATATCTCCATTTCTCTAAAATCAAACTGTTTTATCTTGGTTTGATTAAAAATTTCATTTCACTAATTAATATTTTAAACTTATCACAGATTCGCTCTGATAAGGACTGATTGAAAATCTGACCCCTAAACAGCTGACCTCTTTTCCTTGTCAACATTAATTTTAAATGTATTCTTCGTCCTATGCATAAACTACCAGTAAGAATTTAAAGTCGCCATTATATATGGAGATGGCACAGTGTTGCTAATTGACACAGAAAGGAAACGATAGCAGCTCCTCCGAAATGTAGGAAAGGAAAGCATGAAAAAAAGACTAAGTATCATTTTTATGAAGAGAAAATGCATGGTTGTCAGCAAAAAGAAGAGTCCAACATGTGAATTCCATACTGAAGGAGCCAAAGTTTGAAAGTGGGAAAATAAATAGAATATCTAAGAAATGTTTTCTACAGAGGACGTGAAGTGTGACAGCGAAATAAGAAGGTAAATTACGATAGCGAAATATGCCTTCTGAAAGCTAAGCAATGTATTAAGAAACAAGATTTTTTTTAGAAACAAATACAAGTGTATTGAATTGTTAAGTAATATGAGTCCATTTATATAGCAGTGAATGCCGGACAATCTCCTCACATCTATCTATCTATCTATCTATCATGATATATCTCTGTTCTGATCTATCTATCTATCTATCTATCTATCTATCTATCTATCTATCATGATATATCTCTGTTCTGATCTATCTATCTATCTATCTATCTATCTATCTATCTATCTATCTATCTATCTATCTATCATGATATATCTCTGTTCTGATCTATCTATCTATCTATCTATCTATCTATCTATCTATCTATCTATCTATCTATCTATCATGATATATCTCTGTTCTGGTCTATCTATCTATCTATCTATCATGATATATCTCTGTTCTGATCTATCTATCTATCTATCTATCATGATATATCTCTGTTCTGATCTATCTATCTATCTATCTATCTATCATGATATATCTCTGTTCTGATCTATCTATCTATCTATCTATCTATCTATCTATCTATCTATCTATCTATCTATCTATCTATCATGATATATCTCTGTTCTGATCTATCTATCTATCTATCTATCTATCTATCTATCTATCTATCATGATATATCTCTGTTCTGATCTATCTATCTATCTATCATGATATAACTCTGTTCTGATCTATCTATCTATCTATCTATCTATCTATCTATCTATCTATCTATCTATCTATCTCCCACTTTGTGCATCTTTCCTTCCTTTTCTTTGTACATATTCCTCTCTCGCTCTTTTCTAAATATTCCACTCCCGCACTTTCAATCTAGATACCCGCTCTCTCTTTCGCACTAGATATACCTCTCTCTCTCTTTCTATCTTCATACACCTCCCTTCCTCTCTCGCTCTTTCATTCTACATATTCCTCTCACTCTTTCTCTCTTCATATACCTCTCTCTTTATATATATAATCTTTTGCACTCTCTCTCTTTCTCACTAGATATTCCCCTTTCTTTCTCTCTCTATATTCCTCTTTATCTTTCTCTCCTACAAATTCCTCTCTTGGTCTTTCTCTGTACATATACCTCTCTTTTTATCTAGATATTCCTCTCTCTCTCACTAGATATCCCCCTCTCTTCTTCTCTCTACATATTCCTCTCCCGCCTTTCTCTCTACATATACCTATCTTTCTTTCTATTTACATATTCCTCTCTCTCTCTCTCTAGACATTCCCCCTCTCTCTTTCTTTCAATCTAGATAACCCCTCCCTCTTTAGTTCTCTATATTCTTCTTTCTAAATATTCCTTTGTCGCTTTTACTTTCTTCATTTCCCTCTCTCTTTACATATTCCCCTCTCTCTGTTTTTCTCTATATATCCTCTCTCTCTTTCTCACACTATATTCCTCTTTCTTTTTCTCTCTACATATTTGTCTCTCGCTCTTTCTCTCTACATATTCCCCTCTTTCTCTCGCTATATACCTATATCGCTTTCTCTCTACATGTTCCTCATTCTCTCTCTTTCTCTCTAGATATCCTCCTCTCCCTTTATCTCTCTGTGTTCTTCTTTCTCTTTCCTACTAGATATTCCTCTGTCGCTCTTTCTCTCTATATATCCCCCTCTTTCGAAAATAAGACTTTTTATCCCGTTTTTCATTGGTGGTTACATTTTATTATATAAAATATTTTAAACCAATCACTGATCAAATTTGATCAGGTTTAATCGAAAAACTGGCCCCATTTCGAACGTCTCCGTTTCTTCGTCCTAACCTTTTTACCGTCAAGAAATTAGATTTGCGTATCGGTTACCTGACTTCAACGTGCAGAACATGTCACCCTGGGGCTGACGCATTGCACATCCCTTCTTCGTTAGGTATATATATATATATATATATATATATATATATATATATATATATAAATAATTAAAAGGCTTAAACACTAATGTTCCATGGTCATAATTTATTCCACTGAAATCGTAAATTCGATCCAATTAGGTCTGATGAATTGGATCGTATTTACGATTCCAGTGGAATAAATTATGAATTATGACCATGGAATATTAGTGTTCAAGCCTTTTTATTATATCCTTACTCTGTCCCGGACATTGAGTTCTACCTGGATTCTATCCTCTTGCATTTATTTTTATACAAATATATATATATATATATATGTATGTGTATGTATGTATGTATATATTTTTATATATATTTTAGATATATCATTGCATATGTATGTGTATATTTACTACTAATATTATCTATCTATCTATCTATCTATCTATCTATCTATCTATCTATATATATATATATATATATATATATATATATATATTACATGGAATCATTCATACAAAAAGTAGATTAGTAAAGTTAATGATATAAAATGGCGAAAAATCTTCGCAAACAAAATTTTAATATAATTAACTTTGCTAATCTACTTTTTGTATGAATGATTTATTGTAATATAAATTGAACTGCGCCACATATTTGATTTAAAAGAACTGATCCGATGCGCAAATTTTCGGGATAACAACTGAGACATTACTCTATTTATTGAACAATTTAGTTCATGCCACATTGACTGATACACTCCTACAACAAAGAAAAAAAAAATTCTCAAATTACCATATTAGTAAAAAGCGCATTCTCTTAAATTTTCAAAAAAATTCAAACTTAGCTTTGCCACTGTACGCACCAAATTTTTTATCCGTTAACAATAACACATTTCTAAAAAAAACATATTTCGATTTGCATTTAATCTTTCGTCTCTGATACTACCTGGATAATTTCCATGCCTGAGGATGACTGAATGTACAGTTGAAAGTACTAACAGATTTTTAAAAAAGACCTTATACAGCTTGTAGTTATTAAAAACAAGGATCATAACATTGATCGATTGGTTCGTAGGTTAATACAACTTTAAAATTTTGTTTGCGAAGAGATTTCGCCATTTTATATCATTAACTTTACTACTCTACTTTTTGTATGAATGATTCATTGTAATATAAAATGAACTGCACCACATATTTCATATATAGTTACATATATATATATATATATATATATATATATATATATATATATATTATGAATTTCTTGACATATGATGATATGGACATAGTCCGACAATAATTTTAAGACAGTTTTTATGTTTATATTATTATTTATTAAATTAAATAATAGTTTATTAAATTATTTTTTATGTCTTAAAATAATTGTCGGACTTTGTCCATTTTATAATGTGTGACGTCATTTGTTTACATTTGGATACGCATCGAGCAGATATGAATGTATGATAGAAAATTATGGAGGACTGTGATTTAAAAACAGTAAAATCGACCTTGCTAACCGAAACGCTCCTTTGTGGCTCAACCGGTAAACGCACGTCAGGCTATATGGCGGTTCCGTTAAGGATACAGGTTGGATTCCTGTCGGAGGACGAATATTTTCTATAAAAATTTCTCCGTCATTCAGGCCGGTATTTATTATAAACAGAGCATTTACTTAAATATTTGTATGTATAAAAAGATCGTATAAACATAAAAATGTCTTAAAATATATATATATATATATATATATATATATATATATATACACGAGAAAATTCTCGTATTGCCTCAGTAAATATTTTAGCTTAACAACTTGTACAAAATATTGCAATAACAAACCTAAATACGAATGTATGTGATTATTTCAAGCCTTATCACTTCCAAAGCCCTATCACTTCCAAAGCCTTATCACTTCCAAAGCCCTATCACTTCCAAAGCCCTATCACTTCCAAAGCCCTATCACTTCCAAAGCCTTCTTTCTTTTTTGCTTCTTTTTTTCTTTCTTCTTTTTCTCATTGAAACCAAGCAGCGTTCTGATATGTCTTTTCCGTTTTTTTTTCTCGTGATTAAAACAGCATAGTCCAAAATTTACGAGGTATTGACAGTGCTTAACATTGATGGTAACTATGAAACGACGGAATAATAATAATAATAATAATAATCAAACAGACACAGCCAAAATTACATTGTAACTATCCTCTGGGACATGCTTACAAAAGCTTACAGATCCGATATTATAAAAAAAAACAAACAAAAAAAAAAACAAAAAAACAACTAATTCAGGAAGTGTATGATTGTTGACATAGCTGTACCATCTGAGAGAAACATCTCTATGTAAATAAAAAGAGACAAACATCTTACATAGGATATATTACAACTACATTTTCACGAAGAATCACCCACCATCTAGCGGGCTACAATGTCATCAGACAACTCATTAATAACCAGCATAAGGATCATATTACTATGTGTTGTGGAGATGAACCCACCCCTCCTGAATATGAGTAGAATTCATCCAATTATCATCTATATTGACGCCGAGAATCGTCAGCAAAAGGCGAGCCTTATATCCTTACTAAAGGATTCGGTACGATTGCGTTGACTCCTACAAACATTAGATTTCATAAATGTGTTATCTTCATTCAATAGAATGAAGACATAACGGTTGCGACGAGGATTCGAAATCACTTGACTTTTTTTTTTCTCGCGTAGCATAAACAGCAGACAAAGAAAATTCAAAATTCAAGGAAAAGAATTTTGTGGCGTTCGTGTATATTCATAGGGCGACGCGGGGGTTGTAAATTCCAAGGGTGTATGACATACTGGCATTAGGAATTAACCCTCCACCCCACAAAAAAAACCTTTTCTCCCTAATTAAGGACTAATTGTATGAAAATAATACACTAAGGGGAAATTGAAGATAATTATTCAGCAACTTATTACAACAAATGCAACGGGAGAGGATTGAATATCAAGAACTCAATTAGTGGATTTAATTACGTCAAGGATGAAAACTTTACATTCCTATCGTACTTCTAAAGGTACGAGACCATTTTCAGCGAAGAATTTCACGGATGGTTGGAAGAAAAGAGAGTAAGTCTTCTGTACCAAAAAAGTAAAAATATCTGAATTTCATTTTGCCGAATACCCCAGAAAAAAAAGCGTCATTTAACAAAACAGTATCGCTATTATCAAACAATGTTTGTCCGAGTCGATGGGCTCAGAAATCCCCACGTAAAAAAAACTGGCCTTGTACCACATCCTGCCTTGTAGTGAGGTCTCGGGTAAATCCAGAGTTAAACGCTCAGGAAGCTCTTAGGTCTTGTCCAACTGTCTTCTTTCGGGCAGAAAGGAACCCAGACAAGGCTATGCCGAAGGGTATTGTCTCGTCTTTGGAGATAGAAAAATCCGGACTCGTGTATACGGGGTCTCATCCTGCCTCGTAAATACCGAGCTAACCGCTGGCGGAGGTCTTAGAACTTATTGAACTCCCTGCTTTCGGGCAGAGAAGAACGTAGACGATGCTATGCCAAAGGGCAGAGTCTCGTCTAGTGAGGTAGACAAACACGACCCTGTGTATACAGGGTCTACGGGCAATTTTTGCCTGAACTCAGGGTCGAGGATTCGCCTCACATAAAACATTGGTCTTGTGTCGCATCTCGCCACGTAAATAGTGAGCTAACCGCTGCTGGAGGTCTTAGAACTTATCGATCTCCTTGCTTTCAGGCACAAAGGAACACAGACGATGCTATGCCAAAGGGCAGTCTCAGCTGGATAGGTAGACGAACCCGACCCCGTGTATAGGGGGACTACGGGAATTTTTTGCCAGAGCCCACTGGCTAGTATTTGCACCACATAAAAATTGGCCTTGTGCCGCATCCTGTCTCATGGCGAGATTTGTTAAATACCGAGCCAAGCGGGAGCAAGCCTTCTATCCTTACTACAGAATTCAGTAAGACTATGTCGACAACAAGAGACATTATACTTCATAATGTGCAATATTCATTAAGTAGAATGAACTCATAACACTATGATCTACCTGCTGCTTATTAGACACCAACTCACAAATAGTACCGAAATACTAGCAAAATCAAATAATACTCATGGTCGTTGAAGCAATATTCATACAACAAAAACAAACGTCTATAAATAAATTAGAATAAGAATTTAAGAGCACCGTATACTCAAATGTATTTTAAAAAAATGACATACATGATACACATGACACACCTTGCCTACGTCACAACACTCTTGGCCTACGTCACAACACTTTTGGCTTATGTCAGAACACTCTTGGCCTATGTCACAACAATAACAGGTTCTTAGAAACTCACCATTTGACTCTACCTACCCTGATGTTGACTTAAGACAATCGAAAGCTTCAGGCATATCTTTCCAAAATTAACTTAGGACAATTTCTGAGATAAATTTCTTCTTGTCTGAGAAGGATTATTCCTAATTTGGAAAGGTTGATCAGTAAAATTAATCGACATAAAATGTCTGTCCTTTTTAATAATATTTGTCTCAAAGAATATTCGCTCCCTAAATACACGGAATATATATATATATATATATATATATATATATATATATATATATATATATATTATGCAGTGTTATATTGGAACATGTATATACGCATGTTTCAACGTTAAAAAATTAACGTTTTATCAGAAGAGAAATCACGACGTTAGGCCATTAGGATCAGGATTTCCCACCTGATGAAGCGTTAAAAAAATTAACGTTGAAACAAGATGTACGGTTTTGTAATGGGTATGTACATGTTCTAATGTATAATGCGCATAATAAATATTTATTGCTCTACTTTTGAATTGAGCCCTGTTTTAAATTAATGTTTTGAACACTGAAATCTTACCCTTCGTTCTTTTACATTTGATATATATATATATATATATATATATATATATATATATATATATATATATATAATACACTACGCCGAGAGTACAAATGGGAGTTTCATACTCATTGCAATCATCAGGTAACAGGGTATTATGTATATTTATGAATATATACTTAATAACTCTGTTTTTTAGTATTGACTGCTGTTTTTCTTACACCAAAGGATATATATATATATATATATATATATATATATATATATATATATATATATATGTGTGTATGTGTGTGTGTGTTTTGATTCTGTTTAGCTTACAAGTAAAGATAACTTGATTCTGTTTAGCCTCTAAGTAATGATAAAGTTTTCTACCCCTGAACTTTGCCATACCCTGGTGAAGTTTATCAAACCTCAGTAGAGTAAGAGAAATGCGATCGATATCCCAACGAAAACGTTTCCCTCACAGCGATTGAATCTCTTTTACGTTGTGTGCCGCCAAGGTATGTAACTCTGGACGGTAAGAAAATCTCTTCAGATCTTGAAACCTTTGGGCCTCTGGCGGCCGATGAAAATTCACCATTTCCGCATCCTTTGAACTCATCGAACATAGCGCTCCGTATGTTTACCCCACATTTCTTTGAATTACAAACAAAGAAAGAATTCTATGCCAATATTCCTCGTACTTGAACGTGGTGTCAGATAGTGCTTCAAGACCTCAAAATACAAAAAAAAAATGTACGCCCATCAATCAATATTATATCTCATATGAGGGAGATTGTGCATTTCTTAGTGACGGTCCTCATCTCTGGGTCCACAAACTATTCTCGACATCTTCTGGAGTGTGGCCGGTGATTATTCAGCCTGAGAGATCCCCATATTTTTACTAAATTCACGAAACGCTAGATCCACTTAAAACCTGGTGTTCTACCAAAATGAATGCTCGCTAAAAGCTTACTGAGGAATTTCAAAAGTCTCAGTAGAAGATCGAACAGACTTTTACTGTTACTGTAATGATTCGGTCATGGTAAAGATTGCAGAATCGATTCTATATAATATCATGAAACCTCGCGTAATAAATGATCACAAGTAGATAACACGAATTGTAATCCGTATATTCGTGGGATTTTCTGATGTACATCATATCTTATTCATTTGAGAACTTTCCAGCCAAGATATTCCTCGGCCTTATTCAAGTAATACTTGAGCTTTCTTTATATATATATATATATATATATATATATATATATATATATATATATATATATATACACATATAAATATAGATAACTAGACTCGTTTTTGAAAACCCTCGAATTTTTTGATTTGTTAATCAAATCAATCTCGAGGGAAAAAAGATTTTAAAAAAGAAAGAGCTACAAACATGAACTTCTGCCGAAAAAAAATCGCACAGATGCAGGTCTGAAGCCCAAAGAAAAACCCTGATACGAGTAACAACTAACTAACAAAAGAGCTCAATACAACCGTAGAGCAGACCTAGATACATTTAGTGAGCCAGACAAAGCCTATTTAGGTTTCACCTAAAACGGATCGTCAGGGAAAGTTTTGACGATCCGTTTAGGTGAAACCTAGGTAGGTTTGTCTGGCTCACTAGGTGTATCTATATATATATATATATATATATATATATATATATATATATATATATATATATTAATTTAGGACGCGCTACCCGAACAGGGACGTGCGGCTAGTGTAACGTTTAAGAGCCCAGAAAGAGAAACTGGCAAGTTGGTTCGAATCCGTCTGAGTTGCTTAAGTTCACTTTCACGCAAATAAAATTGGGAATCTCTCTCTCATCCAGCTGTGGGTTAAACAGATGATAGACCTATCCCTAGCTATCATTTGGAAATCTGTCTATAGGTGGTAACTCGATGAATTTATCCACTGTTCTCGACTACCCGTGGAGATATATCTGCCCGACGAACATACATTGAATTAAAACGGTATTGGCAACTCACTGAATATAAAACCCGGCATGACAGACTGGGCCAATATCTGTGCTGGAAAATATGCAACTTCTACGCAAAAGAAACTGCAAAAAATTGGTATGAACACCACCCAGACCCGCTTACCGGTATAGAATCTGTCACAAGTCTATGGGACTTAACAGCACACACACACACACACACACACACACACACGCATTGAAAGAGAGAGAGATAGAGAAAGAGAGAGAGATAGAGAAAGAGAGAGAGAAAGAGAGAGAGAGAGAAATCAAACCTAATTGCCCTGACACCGTAAACAGGGATCAAAAAAGCAATAACTTGATTCTGTTTAGCCTCTAAGTAAAGATAAACTTTTCTACCCTTGAACTTTGCCATACCTGGGTGAAGTTTATCAAACCTCAGTAGAGTAAGAGAAATGCGATCGATATCCCAACGAAAACGTTTCCCTCACAGCGAGTGAATCGCTTTCAGGTTTTGTGCCGCCAAGGTATGTAACTCTGGACGGTAACAAAATCTCTTCAGATCTTGAAACCTTTTGGCCTTTGGCGGGCGATGGACATTCACCATTTTCGCATCCTTTGAATTCATCGAACGTAGCGCTCCGTATTTTTGTCAGAGACCACAAAAAAACAGAAAACATCTTCTTATTGACATGGCGTTCCCTGCAGACTGTAATGTATCTTTGAAGATCTCCCCCACCACCAAAAAAAAAAAAACTATCAAAATACAATGAACTTAGAAATCGAAATCTCAAAAATGTGGCAAATGAAAACATCAACAATTCTAGTTGTAGTTGGAGCCTTCAATTTGATGGGAAAATGTCCCGGTAGATTCTTTGGATGGATCCCTATTATCTACATAAAATGTGCGTGATCATAGGTTATCATTTTTTTTTTTTTACAAAAATGATTAGTAGAAAATATCATGAAGCCATTTCTGACCTTAGGTTTCTGGTTAGGATCCGGACGGAAATGTGTATACAACAGAAATCAAAGGAAATAATAATAATAATAATAATAATAATAATAATAATAATAATAATAATCCGTAATAATTTTATGAGACTTTACAACACACATCGCCAGAACAATCAAAGCTAATCGCCCAGACACCGTATCAAAGACCACAAGAACAGAAATTGTTATCTGACTGGCATGGCAGTTGCTGCAGACTCTAATTTAGATTAGAAGATGAACATTTCAAAAACGTGTCTCGTCAAGACATCCGTAATTCCAGTTGTGGTTGTGGCCCTGCGTTTGATTGGATAAGGTTCTGATAAAAATCATTGAAGGGATCCCTGGCATCCAATGCCTTAAAGAAATACTAAAGATAGTTCTCAAAATTACAGTTGTCGCCTTAAGAAGGGTTTTATCAATGTAAAATGTGTGTGATCTTATGTTATTTTTCAGTGGAAAATGTCATGATGCTCTTTCAGACATTAGACCACTGTTTGGTATTCTGAAGGAAATGAGTATACAACAGAAATCAAAGGAAATAATAATAATAATAATAATAATAATAATAAGTGGTAATAGGTGCACTTGGAATTATAAAAAATGGAACAAAACAACACATTGAAAGAATCCCTGGAAACCCCAGCTTAAGAGACATACAGAAAATTGTCTTATTAAGTACAGCACACACACTAAGGAGAACTTTGTCTATGTAACGCTAGCAACTTCATCGGAGATAAAAAAAAAAAAATTAAAAAAAAATTAACATGAAATGTGGCCATAACAACACACCACGACCTGCCTTAGGTCTTTCCGCAGACTTGGTAGCTAGTGTGTCCATAGCAGAAATCGAATGATGATGATGATGACAATAATAATAATAAAGATACATAACAAGATAGCGACATATGTGCACTGGAAGATATGCAAGTAGCACAAAACCAGACACAGTTATCCAAAATAACGATGCACCTATCCTCTGAGACATGACAATTCCAACTTACAGGCAAATAAAAGCCAACAGACCTGATATTATCATAAAAGACTAGAAATTCAGGAAGTGCATGCTAATTGGTATAGCTGTAGTCTCTGAGAGAAACAACTCAATGAAAATTATCGAGAAATTGTCTAAATACAAGGACCTGGAGATCGAGATTAACAGGATGTGAGGAATAAAGACTGAGCTCTGGGCCTCGTGAGAAAATGAACGGACAGTTTTATTAACAGTGTCGCAGGTAACCTCAGCATAAAGTTACCCAGAAGATCACCCTACTGGGAACATTCCATATATTAGGTTGGTGCAAAAATAATGACGTAATAATGTCGTTTTTTGACGTATTTTTTAACGTCAAAAAACGACATTATTACGTCTAAAAAAATTGCTATCATTTAAATGACAATTCTCTTATAGGGCCATAGTTTGGAACCGGCTTTTTACAGGATACAAAGCAGGAAACATGACATACACAAATAATAATACTAATATTTATAATAATATATACCAAGAAATTGTTTAGTATTCATTAGAGTATTAGAATTCATTATTTATATATTAAGGAACTGTTTAAGGAAATGCTTTAAGGAATTTTTATATAAAAATAATACGAAGAAAAGTGCTAACAATTAAATGGCAATTTTCCTACAGGGTCTAAGAATCATAGTTTGGACCTGGCTCTACAGGGTACAAAGAAGGAAACATAACATACAATAATAATAATAATAATAATAATAATAATAATAATAATAAAAATGAACAAAATAATTGACGTAACTGTCCAATATTATGCATCATTTAGAGAAAAGCATAATTGAGGAAAAGAAAAATAAATGACATGACACAGGGTTTAACAATGCCTAGCAATATTTTCCACAGTATGTCGACCGCGTTTGATGACTCTTTTTTTACACGAAATATGATGTACCTCTTGTTCACGCGTAACAGGAACTTATCTCCAGGAAGTCTAGATTCATATTCATTTACTCATTCACAGATTCAACCAAGGAACACCACTCAGTTACGGATAGCTACAACCCTGCCACTAATTTCGGACCCCTTAGGCACCCCTGTTATTTCGCATAAACTGTGTTATTCAAGGAAAGTTATGAGTAACATTCATAGGTCGACCTTTCCTGATTCTGGTAGCGGAGTGTTTACAACGGTCGTTTTGCGACCATGAGAGCCGGGTATGAATCTATGCACGGTCAGGGAGATTACTTCTTGATGCTACCTTCCAGGTGAGGCTATCTCAACGGGGAAAAGTGTTTCATGACTGAACCGAGCCTTGTCAATGAAATTGAGTTGACGTAACTGTATGAGAAGCCGTCGATGGTTGTGCTAGCGCAAAGTCACAAGTCATTGTGACCGAGAGTGTGAGCACTCAGGCCTCGCTCAAATGGAGCTATCTTCCAGAGAGTGTAACTTCGATCCTCTCAACATAGTTGCAGTATGAACCACGGATGAGATCTGTGTGTGCTGAGCAAAAAACAAATGTGTCTGAGGAGGCCTTTACCCAAAATGTGTAGCCAGGTATTTTATATATATATATATATATAAATAGGTTAGAAACGGTACAAAAGCGTATTAAGGCATTAAAAACTAGAAATGTTGTATTGCAGGCCATGATAAGTTTAAAATAAAACACACACCAGTCGACCGGTTTCGTCCCTCTCGTCAGAACTGTTAACGGGGAATTTAGATTATGAGGAAAAAAAAAAAAAAAGTCTGTCATGGGTGACATGAATGAATGGACAGGGAAGGAAGGAAAGATAAAATTATACCAACCAAGCTGCTAGAAGCGCAGAACAGCAAGTCCAAGCAAACAATCTCTTTGTTTGCAAAAAGAAGGCTGCTTGGACCTGATGTAAAGCGATTCCAACACCTTTGAGATGGAAAAGGAGTGCGAACTGGCCAAGACGGAAAACCAGTTCACACTGAAATCCATCGCACAAGTTGGATTCTTTATAAAATGATCCGCAATCGAAGACCCATAAGTGTTACGAATGGTATCGCCCAAAGAAAATTTTTTGTTTAGTATTATCGCAGGTACGTGTTGTTTAATTCTCACGTCCAACCGCTGTGTCGTTCTACCTATGTAGTCGCATCCACAACTACATTTGAAATAGTAAATAACAGAGTTAATATGGTGGGGGGTAGAACATCTTTACACATAGATGGAAGTACAGACCTAGTTTGAAAAACAACACGAACGTTCGCTGCAAAATAACACTCACGTGAACTACATGAAATACGCTTGGCGAAGGATTCACTAATCCTACCCAACCACGGTAAACGAAGATAGACCGGACATTTACCAACTGAAGCAGGTTTGATTTTGTTGAACCTAGCGGTCTCATCTCGAATAACCGATTGAACAATGTTCAACGGATAACCATTGTTCACAAAGATCTCAGTTAAACAACTGATTTCATGTTTCAAGGTGTCATCCGAACAGATCATTAACGCCCTATGTGTCAGGGTCCTAATCAAATTAATCTTTTGTTGTTTAGGACAAAAGGAGTCCCAACGGGTATATAGTCCTGTAAAAGTAGACTTCCTGTACACAGAGGTAATAAACAAGGAAGGAGTTCTTTGAACAAGAACATCTAAAAAGGGCAATGAACCATTGACCTCCTTATCTACTGTAAATTTAAGGGCAGGATGAACACCATTGAGTAGGGAAAAAAATTGATCCACTTCCGATTCATGGCTGAACACACAAAAGTGTCATCAACATACCGAAAGTAAACCTTGGGTCGGGCAGAACTTAACAAAAGGCTTTCTTCATAAAAACCCACAAAAATATTTGCCAAAACAGGACCCAAAGGGGAACCCATCGCTACACCATCGATCTGACGATACATGATATTGTCGAAACTGAAATCGACAAACATAGTGGCAAATTTCATGAGTTCAACGAACACTTCTTCAGGTATATTCGGAGGAGTCAAATCACTGCGATATAACATATCGCTGCAAATATCAATAGTCTCCGATAAAGGAACACAAGTGAAGAGGCTACAGATGTCAAAGGAACACATAAATCCATCAGTGGCATCACAATTCCGAATGAATTTGGAAAAGAAAATGAATCTTTAATACAAAAGGAACTGTAATGCTGCAACACTGGTTGCAACATTATAGCAAGCCACTTTGCGACTTTATGCTGTGAAGACCCAATCATCGATAATATGGGTCTCAACGGGACACCCTCCTTATGAATCTTAGGTAATCCATATAGACGGGGACGAATAGAACCAGACGGTCTCAATTCCTCCGCCATTTTAGAGGAAAGAACACCACTTTTTTTTACCCATTTGACAAGACGTTTCTGAAATCGAATTTCAGAAGTCAATGTAGAATCATGAGTGTCAATGGAACCAAGACGTTGAAACTTGGAAAGGTCATTCAATATAGTTAACATTTTGTTAATGTAGTCATGGCGGTCCATGAGGACAACACCAGATCCCTTATCCGGTTTCGTAATAACCAAAGAATGGTTATCCTTAAGGGATCTAATAACCTTATGGTGTTCACTTCTCCATTTCGATTCAGAGAAAGAAATGGGAGAACTAGCATAAGAATGAGCCAAATCATTCAATTTAGCTCGAAAGTCACTGGATTTATTATCAGACACCGGTTGAAGTTTCGAGAGTTGAGCATACAATACTTCAAATTCAGAAAAATATTCTCCCTACTAATAGAAGTGAAAGGAATGTTAAAATCTAGGCCGTGGGCCAAGATAGCAAGCTCAATCTCTGAGGAGAATAAGAAGACAAATTTACTACATTTTTTGTAGCATTTGGTTCAACCATACAGCCAAATCTCTTGGAGATAAGTTGTTTCAACTTATTCTGAAAACTGCTAGCCATCTTAGAACGACAACGTGCAGATATCAAACCAACGTAACGGGCAAAGCGGATTCTATCAAAATAGGATAAATAATTACCTGCCTCACGCCATAACAGATGATATCTTCCCTGTAGGCCCAAATCCTGGTTAGAAAATTGTAAGAGAAAATCCTTAATAAAGGCTCTCTATATCTCCAACCAGACACCAACTTAGCCCTCCTAATCCGAAAGGAAATAAAAGACGGGCAAACCTGGTGCTGAAGACAAGAATGTAAAAAATTAGTCTTAACCTTCAATATTTCAATTTTAGACCTAATCTGTAACAATAAAGTTACAGCATAAAGTCGCAAAGTGGCTTGCTATAATGTTGCAACCAGTGTTGCAGCATTACAGTTCCTTTTGTATTAAAGATTCATTTTCTTTTTCCAAATTCATTCGGAATTGTGATGCCACTGATGGATTTATGTGTTCCTTTGACATCTGTAGCCTCTTCACTTGTGTTCCTTTATCGGAGACTATTGATATTTGCAGCGATATGTTATATCGCAGTGATTTGACTCCTCCGAATATACCTGAAGAAGTGTTCGTTGAACTCATGAAATTTTCCACTATGTTTGTCGATTTCAGTTTCGACAATATCATGTATCGTCAGATCGATGGTGTAGCGATGGGTTCCCCTTTGGGTCCTGTTTTGGCAAATATTTTTGTGGGTTTTATGAAGAAAGCCTTTGTTAAGTTCTGCCCGACCCAAGGTTTACTTTCGGTATGTTGATGACACTTTTTGTGTGTTCAGCCATGAATCGGAAGTGGATCAATTTTTTTCCCTACTCAATGGTGTTCATCCTGCCCTTAAATTTACAGTAGATAAGGAGGTCAATGGTTCATTGCCCTTTTTAGATGTTCTTGTTCAAAGAACTCCTTCCTTGTTTATTACCTCTGTGTACAGGAAGTCTACTTTACAGGACTATATACCGTTGGGACTCTTTTTGTCCTAAACAACAAAAGATTAATTTGATTAGGACCCTGACACATAGGGCGTTAATGATCTGTTCGGATGACACCTTGAAACATGAAATCAGTTGTTTAACTGAGATCTTTGTGAACAATGGTTATCCGTTGAACATTGTTCAATCGGTTATTCGAGATGAGACCGCTAGGTTCAACAAAATCAAACCTGCTTCAGTTGGTAAATGTCCGGTCTATCTTCGTTTACCGTGGTTGGGTAGGATTAGTGAATCCTTCGCCAAGCGTATTTCATGTAGTTCACGTGAGTGTTATTTTGCAGCGAACGTTCGTGTTGTTTTTCAAACTAGGTCTGTACTTCCATCTATGTGTAAAGATGTTCTACCCCCCCACCATATTAACTCTGTTATTTACTATTTCAAATGTAGTTGTGGATGCGACTACATAGGTAGAACGACACAGCGGTTGGACGTGAGAATTAAACAACACGTACCTGCGATAATACTAAACAAAAAATTTTCTTTGGGCGATACTTATTCGTAACACTTATGGGTCTTCGATTGCGGATCATTTTATAAAGAATCCAACTTGTGCGATGGATTTCAGTGTGAACTGGTTTTCCGTCTTGGCCAGTTCGCACTCACTTTTCCATCTCAAGGTGTTGGAATCGCTTTACATCAGGTCCAAGCGGTTTCTCTTTGCAAACAAAGAGATTGTTTGCTTGGACTTGCTGTTCTGCGCTTCTAGCAGCTTGGTTGGTATAATTTTATCTTTCCTTCCTTCCCTGTCCATTCATTCATGTCACCCATGACAGACTTTTTTCTTTTTTCCTCATAATCTAAATTCCCCGTTAACAGTTCTGACGAGAGGGGACGAAACCGGTCGACTGGTGTGTGTTTTATTTTAAACTTATCATGGCCTGCAATACAACATTTCTAGTTTTTAATGCCTTAATATATATATATATATATATATATATATATACAGAGATAGAGAGGCAGAGAGAGAGAGAGAGAGAAAGAGAGGGGGAGAGCCAGAGATAGAGAGAGAGAGGGAGAGCGAAAGAGAGAGCTAGAGAGAGAGAGTGATGGAGAGAGAGCCAGAGATAGAGAGAGGGAGAAAGAGGGCAAGAGATAGAGAAAGAGAGACCAATAGATAGAGAGAGAGAGAGAGGGGGAGAGAGGCATATCGGACAACACTGCATTGTGACTGTCAGTTTCATATATCGACATTATGCAGTGCTGATTCATCTCTCTGTAATGTTTATGTTATATCGTGGATAATACGATATAAGCAACTAGGTAACTCCGAGTGGAAAGATTAATCCTAAACACCGGAATTAGGTAAAACAAATAACATGGCTTTTATTGTACGGAAAGTACAATGAGTAAGAGCTCTTAATAATAATAATAATAAGGAAAACGGGAGATACGTCACAGAGATCCGTAGTGGTACTGCTACTACAATACTTCGTCACGTTTTTTTTATTTTCTCCTCATTCACATCTCTTTAGTCGGACCAATCACTGTCGGGGTGTGATAGGTGGTTCCACTATAACAGTTTATATCTCCGATCTTTTGTTCATTTTTATATATATATATATATATATATATATATATATATATATATATATATATATATATATAAAAAAAACAGACCACTTTAAGGTTCCATTATAATAATTTATTTCACCAGAGCCCTTTAAAGGACGCCGGATCATCAGATAGCACTTCAAAAAATGAAACGAAAAATGAAATTAAAATTGATGGGTAGTGTAAGTTTTTGTAATTTAACAGAGAGTGTAAAAGGAGTAGTTAGAGAGACATGGTAGAGTTTAGGAGGATTAATTTCATATATCTCTCAAGCATACTTTGTATTGGGGGAGGAGTAGTGACCAGACCATGACCTATTTAAACGGTTAACTTAACGGAAGTGTTATATTGAAATGGGAGGGGAGAAGGGAGAAAAGAAAAAGGAAAAAGAAAGAAGAGGGAGAGGGAAGTAAAGAGTAAGAGGCTGTAAATGGATTTTACATATTTAGGAGATGGTTGGTAATTTTAACAATTTATGTAAAAAATAGATTTCAATGTTTCATAGCAATTTAGATGCCAGACAAACCCCGAAAAAATTAATTTGATGCTTGCTAGCAATTTAAATATTTTACTTTTTACAAATAATTTAGGGATTTAATATAAGTTAAATACTGTATTTATTAACACATTCATAGAGAACATATTAAATTATTTTAAACTATAACAGTTTGTTTTCCCGACCAATAGTACTCTTTTAATATTGTAAAAGAAAGTTACGGTAACATCTTTTACCAGTTTGAATCTAATTTATGAATGTAATTTGTAATTATATATATATATATATATATATATATATATATATATATATATATATATATATATATATATATACTGGCGAAAATAAGTTTAAGACCGATGGTGAAAGTTTTATTAATTTCAGAATATGTTTCTAATAAAACAATAGAAATTGTGTACGCTTTATGCAGAATTTATTTCTCTTTCGAATGATGTAAAAATTGTATATTTTTCTACAACTTGAAAATTTTTAATGTTAGATTAATGTAAATTATCCAAATTTGCCGGCAAGATAAGTTTATGAGCCAATGGGTATTATGCAAATTATTTGCTAAATGGGTGGTCACATGGCTGGTCATTAATACATTATATAATGTAATAACTTAGCATTGTTATACAATTAAATTCATTATGGGAAAGCGTCGTCGATTTAGCCTAATGACTAGATCAAAAATAATGTTACTCCATCAACAAAATGTTTCCTTTATGAACATGAAAAAAGCAACTAAAGTGCAGCAAAACGGCTTGTGTTCAGGCTTAGATGCTTTACCAGTATACTGAACAATATAAGGATAAGCAAAGATCGGGAGCCCCAAGAAAATCAACAGTGGAACTGGATAGACGAATTAATTGTCTTTTCGAAGCTAATTTAATGCTGACGTCGTGAACATTTGCAGTCAATTGTTTGTTAAAACTGGCGTTAGTTTTATGCTGCAAACTGTCCAAAACCGTCTAAGAGAATTTGGATTGTTCAGGAGCACTGCTAGAAAAAGGCCAATTGCAAGGAATCGTCTCAAGCGGCTGAATTTCGCGAAAAGTTACATTCAATTGACCTGGCGACGACTGGTGCAGTGTTCTTTGGAGTGACGAGTCACGCTTTTGCATCTTTGGATCGGATGGAAAAACCTTTGTGAGACACCACCCAACTGAGGAATTCCATCCTAAGTGTGTCAAAAAGACGGCGCAAGCGGGGGCTGGGGGTGTAATGGCGTGGGGTGCGTTCAGTAACTTTTGGTATTGTTGCAATTGTTAAATTTGATGGAAAACTCAACAGTGTAGGCGAGTTAAGGAACATGTTCCGCCATATTTGACTGACCATATGCAACCTAGATAATATCAACAAGATAATAGTTTCATTCATAAAGCCAAAACGGTAATGCAATTTTTTGATCAACATAATATGGATGTCATCGAGTGCGGAGTCCGGGCCTTAATCCAATTGCAAATTTATGGAATTATATTTCTAAAAGAGTTCACGACAAAAAAACAAAACAACAAAAAAAAAAACGGCAAATGTAGCCCAATTATACGATTATATTAAGCAAATATGGCAGAGCATTCTAAATGATTTCTGTGCTCACTTATCAGGCTCGATGCCAAGGTGATGTGAAGCTGTAATTAATAATAAAGGTTACAGTACCAAATATTGAGAAAATATATATATATATATATATATATATATATATATATATATATATATATATATTTACTATAACATTTTGCTTTTAAATATAATAATACCCATGCGGTCTTAAACTTATTTTCGCCAGTGAATCTCCGATTTCTGTATAGGGAATCTTCACAATCTTTCTCAATATATTTCAGTATATATATATATATATATATATATATATATATATATATATATATATATATATATATATATATGTGTGTGTTTGTGTGTGCTTATGCCAGTGTAGTAATATTGACACTTCAAAAGAAACACTTCGAGCACTGAAAAAGAAACTCAGGAATTGTTGACAGCAGTCGGTCAGGAAAGAAGAGGCGTTTTTTCGCAATGGGTTCAAACATTTCCAGTGAGTGTGCTGCCATCTAAAGTGATACAGTTCCAATTCGTCAGAAGCCGAAGATGATCGATATCAAAGGCACGATTCTTTCACCATTATATTTTGCACGCATATTATTTTAGGGCGAACACCCGAATTCCGATCTACACGAGATGTTGACAAATGCCGATTTACGAGTGATCGATGAAAAGTTCTCAGTCCGCCCCACTTCACACGGTCCTAATACCCAGTTCTGGCATTCACCTGGTCGGTCAATCCGGCTCCGTCAAACGTACCAGTTCTATCCGAACGAAAACTGGCCAAGCGTAACAGAGGACTTGAAAATTGATAGTAGGGTTTTCACTCAGGATTTGAATTCACAAGTGGCCCCTAGCCGCGTGTAAAAACACATTTAGAAACGTGAGATCCGGCTTGAATTGAGAGTTTCCTTCTAGACCTGCCAGCCAAGGTAATATAATCTAAGTTAGGGGCGCCACATGTACAGTGACGTTCGATAAAAGTGACTCACCTGATATTTTTTATCTAAAAATATTTTTCGCCTATTGTTTTTGGGCTCAAACTAATGTTTAATCTTATTAATATAAAGACCCCTTCCCGACCACCTAGTAAAAAAGTTTACTCACCCTAAGGTATTCTATTGATAATTATAACTTTGATTATAAATGAGATTTAGGGCAAAACTCTGCAAAAAAAAAAATGACTCACTTATTTCCTGCAACTAGTAATCAATAGAAACCTAACCGAACAACTTTAAATAAAGAATAATAGAGGTATAATTTATTTATAATAGTTAAATATAGTCAAAATATTTAATAATCTATGGGTCCTCCTTTATTTTGAATAGCCTTTTTGGCATTGACTTGATTAGGTTCTGGCAAATCTCATTTCCAAGTATTGAATTCCATTCAGATAAGAAATTCACAATCAAATCCTCTTTGTTGCTCAACTGCTTTCTCGAGAGCCTGTACTTTATAATGCTCCATAAGTTTTCTATGGGGTTGAGGTCAGGAGATTGGGGCGGCCATGTCATAACACTAACCTGCTTCTCATCCAAGTATTCCCTCATCAATTTTGATTTGTGACAGGGAGCATTATCCTGCATTAAAATGAGCTTGGTGGGGTCGATTTTCACCCTTTCAGCAGAAGGGAGCAGACAAGACTCTAAAATTCTCTTGTACTGCTCGCTCCTGAGGGTCTTTTCAATAGGTTTTAAGAAACCAATTCCATGAAAAGAAAAGCATCCCCATTATACTGAACGGATGCTTGACAGTACTTACTGTTAAATTCAAAGAGTTTTCAAAGCTGCTTCTTCGGATTTTAGATCGCTTATCCTTTGAATTTAGCTCATCTTTCGTTTCATCGGAGAAGAGAATTTTTAGTAAAAAAAAAAAAAAATCAGATGAGTCACTTTTATCGAACAGCACTGTCTTAGTTTCGTGACTACCACGTGCGTTTCCAACTAGCTTTTCTCAACTCCTTCTGTGCACACTCTGTGTTTGAAAGATCCACAGAAGGCAGATGACACAATTCGGCCTGAACCTCTTTTGACGGTCAAGGGTAGTCGGTACGAGTTAAGGGTCAGCAACTTAAAGAATCAAACAACTCTCTGTTAACAAATAACAAAAAAAAATATTGTAGCACAATTGTGAAACAATACATAAACAATAGAAAACCTTAATTTCTGCTAGTTGCTTATTGAAAGAAGAGAGTTCTTTTCATGTAGCCTATGCCTTAAAGAAATACAAAACTTGTTCTCACGTGTACAGCCCACACCTTACGAAGGGCTTTATCTATGTAAAATATGTGTGATTTTTTTTCTTAAATTACTCAGTGGAAAATGTCATGATGGCATTTCTGACCTTAAAGATAATAGCCGTTTTCCAGGTGTATGGATAAGTTATAATAAATTTATTATAGCAGGTAAGAAAATCGAACATAGAATAAACTGCGATAGAGGTGGTGTCTCCCAACATCGCCAATTGCTACAAAACCAAAGCGTTAAGAAGAAAACTCGAGTCACGGTCTTAAATAGCGTCCACAGATCAAGACATTTATATGTGTGTAATGCACGGCGCCAAAAACCTTCAGAAATATCTAAACGTTCAAATGTATACAACTAGTTTCGGTGATCAAGGATATAAAAATTACTTTAAGCGAGGGAAGCCTGTTGATCTTGGAGAAGACGACTCCTTCTTCGAAACTTGCAAAACAACCACCACAGAATCACAAAGAACGGTACCAGATAACAGAAACGACATTACACGATGACTTTCAAAAGCCGCAAGTTAAAATGCAACTGTTGTGGATTCCGGGATGAAATCCAGTACCAATAAATAACAAACGCCAGGAATGAATTTATGAAAATAATGTATTAACGTAATAATACAAAATGGTAAAGCAGGTTAGTAGTTCCAGGAATACGGGTTAGTAGCAAAATATATATAAAGTCTTTGGTATTGAAGTATCGCTGTATGATTTCTTACTGTGTCTACGTGCTCGCTCACTGTGACTCCTACAACGCTGTTACCTCACCCCTCACTCTTCCGGTTACCTACAACCTTTTACTCTGTCACTCTAGACTCGACTCAACTCTTCAGTCTTGCTCTCTTGAGTCTTCGCATAGCCGTCGTATATATATATATATATATATATATATATATATATATATATATATTTGAGGAATAAAAAATATGGGATCATATTAAACATGACATAAGATACATTTAAAACATAAAATGTAAGGTACCTTTCGACCGACACATTTTCAAACACAATCGTCGGTAATCTAAAACGGTGTACTAACAAGAATTTTTTTTTTATTAATACCGTAGGACCGAGTATTCTCCCCATTTCTTTTCGGTATTGCACAGGGCTAGGAACAGACTCCACCTCGACATTTTGGAGTCTGTTATTATCAACATACGTAGGCCGGCCCTCTGCGTACAACGGGAGATGAAGTTTAAGTTGGCCTTATTTGGGGGAACGGTTACATGATTTGAGGTAAAATAATTCCCCCCCCTTACCATCTTGTTTTATTACGGTATTAATAAAAAAAAAACTACAAGAAGACCGAATGTATATTCATAAGTAAAAGGCTGAGCCTGAAATGCGATTTACAAGTCGGAGACCCTAAACTCAAGCAGATGCGGAAATTTAAATATCTGGGAAGTGTTTTGACAGAGGAAGTCAAGTGCGACGCTGAGATCTGAAGACGTATTGGAATGGCCAAAGACGCATTCCAAAATCTAGGCAGAGTATTACGAGAAAGGAGGATTTCTTTGATAACAAAGAGAAAAATAGTGAGCTGCTACATGACATCTATCCTCATTTACAGCAGAGAATGTTGGACGGTCTCCGATGAAGAAGAGACTCGAGGTAACGGATGCATGATTCTACAGAAGGATGCTGAGGATATTATAGACCAAGCGTGTGAGCAACGATGAGGTTTTGGAGAGGATGCTAACAAGGAAGAAGCTTATATTTAACATCAGGAAGAGGCAGCCGAAATTTCTAGGACACGTAATGAGAAAGGAGGGCTTGGAGAATTTGATACTAACAGGTCGAATAGTAGGAAAGAGAGACAAGGGAATGCAATGCATGACGTACATGTCAGGCTTAAGCAATTGGATGACAGAACATTGAATTCGGGCAAAAAATATTGCTGATACTTATTTGGATCTGGAGCAAGAATAAATGCCGATTACTTTTGGTTGCGGACAAATAATATTGCTGATTTGTCTTTGGGTCTGGACCAATAATGTTGCCGGTACTTTTTATGGATCTGGGGATGTATCAAAAGAACAAAACTTATTATTGAGAGCTACAAAGGATAGGGGAAAGTGGAGAGCTCTGATCGCCTACGTCATGAAGAGACACGTCACATAAAAAGAAAGACGTGACTATACTTAAATATAAAAGCTAGAACTGCTGAGCAAACAGAATTGACAAGATTTTGTAATAAACAATAACAAGAAAAGAACAGGGCAAAAATAATATTGAGCAAGCAAACTATATATCTACCACGGTTCGGGATAAAACTATAGGATTTGGTACCAATACTGCCCGCTTTGTTTAAGACCGGTTAATGACTTTTTAGTTACCATAAAAGTTTATCATTGTTTTTTCATGTAATAGAATAGCCTTCTGCATATACTGCTCATGTATATGAGCAGTATATGCAGAAGTCAATAGGTACATCTAAGTATGTGATTTTTAGATACATTTGGTGGACAAATGCATTATGCTGAATAGCTAACTTAAAAAAATGAAGAGTTCGTTTATCTCCACAACACATAGTTATATGACCCTTATGTTTCTAATTAATGAGTTGTCTGATGACATTGTAGCCTGCTAGACGGTGGGAGATTCTTCGTGAAAATGTAGTTGTTATATATCCTATGTAAAATGTTTGTCTCTTTTTATTTACATAGAGGTGTTTCTCTCAGATGGTACTGCTATGTCAACAATCATACACTTCCTGAATTATTTGTTTTTTTTTGTTTTTTTTTCACAATATTGGATCTGTGGGCTTTTATTTCCCTGTCAGTTTGAAATGGCATGTCCCAGAGGATAGTTACAACGTAATTTTGGCTGTGTCTGTTTGATTATTATTATTATTATTATTATTATTCCGTCGTTTCGTACAATTAGTCCTTAATTAGGGAGAAATTTTGTTTTGTTTTGTTTTGTTTTTTTAATTCCTAATGCCAGTATGTCATACACCCTTGGAATTTACAACCCCCGCGCCGCCCTATGAATATACACGAACGCCACAAAATTCTTTTCCTTGAATTTTCTTTGTCTGCTATTTATGCTACGCGAGAAAAAAAAAGTCACGTGATTTCGAATCCTCGTCGCAACCGTTATGTCTTCATGCTATGGAATGAAGATAACACATTTATGAAATCTAATGTTTGTAGGAGTCAACGCAATCGTACCGAATCCTTTAGTAAGGATATAAGGCTCGCCTTTTGCTGACGATTCTCGGCGTCAATATAGATGATAATTGGATGAATTCTACTCATATTCAGGAGGGGTGGGTTTATCTCTACAACACATAGTAATATGATCCTTATGCTTCTAATTAATGAGTTGCCTGATGACATTGTAGCCCGCTAGATGGTGGGTGATTCTTCGTGAAAATGTAGTTGTTATATATCCTATGTAAGATGTTTGTCTCTTTTTATTTAGATAGAGGTATTTCTCTCAGATGTTACAGCTATGTCAACAATCATACACTTCCTGAATTACTTGGTTTTTTTCATTTTTTTTACAGACGGTAAACGCGCTGTGGAGAAGGAAGTTTCACGATAATCTATTCCAACTTTTTTTCAAGTGTTGTGGGGTCAAAGTCGGAACCACAGAAGGAAAACACGGAGCACGGATTAGAGTTAAGAAAGATATATTAAACAGAAAGGCTACAAAGATAGTGTAAGTATAAACGCAGCTTACTATGTGCTAGTGTCCAATATTGGTAGTGGTACGCGGCTGATACTACGGTATTAAAATACTCTCTCTCCTCCTCTTCTTCTTCTTCTCTCTAGAGTGTTATGTCGCATACTTTATATAGTCCTGGAAGAGTCCATGTTGTAGGTATGTTACGGTCTCACAATGTCAAGTAACCTTTAACTACAAGCTTCGAACTGTTCATTACTAGTATTGTTAGTTTTAATAATGTAACCTACCGACTACTGACGACAGTCTTACCAGCTGGAGATTTAGTTCGTACGTATCGATCATTTTCGGAGTGGTTATTTCATTTGCCATTAATTCACGCCATTTTCTAGAGTCATTTGAATAATAGCTTCAATATAAGTATTGGGTATATTTTAACGAACAGCCATAGTCTATAGTCGTCCAAATTCTTAACAACGTAATCATTTCAGACATTTTTCGTAACCTGCTGGGGTATTTTCTGTCGGGTATTTTTACATGCAGACAAATTGCAAAGCCTATCGGCGTTTATTGATAGACAAATGAGATCTCCATAAACAGTGTTTTTCTCGACAAATGAAAATGTGTAGTAAAAGAAAGACAAAGTAGCAAGTCCCGAGAGAGTTAATTTCATCATGCAAAGGGGGACATAACACCGTCATTATGTCAATGAAAGGAAAGAAAAAAAGCCTAATGTCCCATTCTGACCAATTACGGTCCACATTTGAAGAGGAAGATGTCGTGAAGGAAGAAGACGTTGGCAGAGAAGAAAGGAAGAGTTCTTCAGATCAGGGCGATGCAATAGAAGACAAGACAATAGATAATAACTGGAGTGACTCAGACACGGAAGAAAATGAAATGGGACGAAGATCTCCATTAAAAAGAACAGGACATAAACCTCAAGGGGGAGGAAAGAGATTGTAGAAGTTCGAAAACAACCAAAGGCATTAAACCTTGTCTGTTCAGGTAGGTGTAGTGGATTAGTAACCAGGTTTGTACCTATTTGTATATCTTAATCAGAAGAGATATATGTGTATAGTAAACAAAGAGATATGCAAGATATTGACGTAACAACAAAATGCAACAACTTAATCTACACAATCTTACTTCTTGGGTCAATATTATTATATATTTTTATAGTATTTCTTATCCCACTAGCTATGGGTTAAATAGCAGGGTAAACTGGTCTTTCTACATTCGTTAGGCAACCATTCTAGGAGAAGGAAAATTCTGAATTTAAATAGGACAGAAATCAACAGGAAAAAACTATACTATCTTGCTCAAGGAGTTATAACAATAAACTGGAGAAGCCATAATTGCCTATTAAAAAAAAAGATCAACGTGATAAAGATTTAAAAAAAAATCCTATGGAGAATTCTAATGAAGTTCTGAATCCACATGGTTCAATCCGCCTAACTTTCACAATTATCAGGAACCGTAGATTTCGAGTTGCCGAAAACCCACTACATAAATATAAGGAGATAAATAAACAAAATGTGAATAAACAGATTTAATAAACAATAGAATATAGTAATAAGAAAGGGAAATAACTCTTAATACGCGTGCTGCTCACTGAAAAAAAAACAAAACAAAACAAAAACGAAACAGAAGGCAGAAGGACGAACTCATCTCAACGCTATCTTTTAACTCGTGTTTTGAATGATATGCAATTAATGACCGGGCATTCGTACTCTGTGGTCTGGCACACGGGAACCACTTGGTTCAGTACCGCTGCGGCCGGTTAGTGTTTTTGGAGACTGTAGCCAGAAGGAGAAGGGGCAGGGTATCAAACGGAACGGGGCGATTGAGTAGGAGGGGTTCTTGTTTCGTGCAAGGTTTAATTGTACTTATGTTGGAGATTTTGGCAGAAAAGAAAACAACCTTATCTTCCTTCTCAGGTCTCTTTCTTCTTCACACGCAAGCAAGCACGCTCACATATAAGAATATATTTAGAACTTTAAGACCTGAATGAAAACGCACAGACGTGTGTTGATATATATATATATATATATATATATATATATATATATATATATATACATACATAAAAGGCAGGATGTGTGTGTGTGTGTGTGTGTGTAATGAATGCACAGGCTGCATTTTTCGACGGATTTGCACCAAAATTTACATGCACATGCTCCAAGTTAGGGAAAAGGCCAAGACCGACTTTACATTTCCCAACTCCCATCGATAGTGGAAATAATCGATTTTTTCATGCTTCTACGGCAGTTTTCATGTAGTTTGATGCCATTTTCTACTGGCCAGTGTGAGAGCCTATAGCTGGTTGCCACGAATAGACAGGAAGATTCTACTGGCCAGCGTGAGAGCCAACAGCTGACTGACACGAATGTTAACTAGCATGCTAGTATGCAAAAAAAAAAAAAAATAGATAGCTGCATTCGTCACAAGTAGGAAAAATTTAAATCTGCATGGCACTTTACTCCAATTGGCTCATTCGCTTGCTTAAACTCAACGTTGATGCTGATCCCGCAGAAGTGGGTTGAATGTGAAAAAGTATTTGTTGTTAACATTCTTTTTTCATTTGTTTTTTCCAGTTACGAGTCCTTTTTTAAAGCTGATCGTTTTGTGTTCATTTTGTTTAGTTTTTTTTTCGTAACAGATTTAATGTTTAGTATAGAGCTTATAAAAAAATTCGCAGTGTGAGATAGGCAAGAAGTAAGGCATGTAGCAACATCAGTACGGCAAAGGGCACTCCTTTAAAGGCAAGGAAGGGTAAAAATATTTTAAGTCAAGTGATAACGATTGCTGTATGAGTCGTACGATTTTTGAATCAAGCACGGGCAACGCCGGGCCATGCTGCTAGTATATATATATATATATATATATATATATATATATAGCTTTTGTGTATATGGAATAAATTCCAAAAACCAAAAATTATTATTCTCAGAGTGCTCAATACAGAGTAGAGCAAATATAATTTATTCGAAAATTATAACATATATATATTATAAAATCACTACAAAAATAGCCATTTTGTTTTAAAACTTTTGGTGTCTTATCAAATGATGGTGATAAATGTAGAAGAAAGAGTTTTAAAAAGTTCAAATCAATCAAACACTCCTCGTTAGGAGAAACGCGGTTACATAAGCTACAGTGACCAATCAAAAACAAGTATATGAGAATTCAAAAAACTTGACAACGAACCTTGGTTACAATTATTAATGCGTTAAATGTTAGACTAAAATAGAAATCATTCTAATTAATATTAAATTTTAATATAAAATTGAAAATTAAAAATTACCAATTTAAAATTTTAAATCAATCTGCATTAAGTTTAAAATATTATAAAATTATTTAAAAAAGAAACTGAAAAAAATACATATATTTTATTATTTATTTGTTTTCATTGAAAGGCCAAAAACTCAAAATAAACTTATTCTTTGCGTTGTTCACTGCCGAATATTTGTTTCATTATTCTATCCCTCTTAAATTTTATCTATTGAATCCTATATATCTTTGCCTATGCAATATTTTAATAGTCTTTTTGAATTCGTTTACTAACACTTCCAACTTGAATCTTTTTAGGCGTCTTTGTGTGTGTCTTTAATAATATATGTGTATACGATCGCTTATATATGCCTTTCATTGTATATATATACATATGTTGTCTGTTTTTTTTTAGTGTCGTGGACATCTATTTCTTGTTTCGTTCGTGTTTTTGCGTGTTTATATATCTAAATATGTCTACTTGTGTGTGTATTATAATCTGATTGTGTATGTATTGTCTTTTGCAAGATTTCATCTTCCCTTTTCCATATCACCACTTCAAATGTATCTAAGTTGTAACGAGTTTTTACGTCTGCATCAGATTAACGTTTATTCTTTAAATATGTTTTTAATATTTTAAACATAATGCAGATTAAATTTAAAATTGGTAATTTTTAATTTTCCAAACTTTTTTAAATTTAATATTAATCAATTAGAATGATTTCTATTTTAGTCTACATTCAACAGCATCTCTTGCGTTGAAACAAAATGACTATTTTTTGTATGGTTTTTATAATATATTTATCTTATAATTTTTATATATATATATATATATATATATATATATATATATATATATATATATATATATATTAGTTTTAAGGTGTGTTATATTTATGGGATAAAGTGCTCAATATCAGAGATAGAGCGTATGTAAATATAAATATAAGGGTGAACATTGAAGTCAACACACAGAGGCGACAGGCTGTTTCATGCTGGGCGCAATAGTCAGGAGTCCAGTATGAAACAGCCTGTCGCCTGTCTCCTCTGAGTGTTAATTTCAATGTTCACTTTATATATATATATATATATATATATAGAGAGAGAGAGAGAGAGAGAGAGATTAGTTTTATGACTTTTTTAACTTTTTTTGTAAAATAATTGATTCTCAGTATCATAATTCGATGAACTTTTGTTAAAAAATAAGGAAAAAGAGATTAATTCAGTTTATTTTTTTTAAAGAAATGTCACGCACACATAGTCGTATTATGAAGTTCTAGAGCCATCTAGAAATTCTTGTAAGCGTCTGGAACTTTCCGGAGATTTCTACAACTTTATCGAAACTTCTCGAACTTTATTTGTGTTTATGTTATGCTACAGCTATAAACTGTTAAATACTAAAAAATATAAAGTATTATCCAATGACATAATTACTAAACTGAAAAATAAAGCCTATGGAAGTTTTTCAATTGTTGTTTATTTGTGAGCTTGTGTGAGATGCAAGAGTTATAAACTGCTGAATGTGTAAATAATATTGCTTATTCTTCTTTATATCAGGACCAAAAATATTGATGATTCCTCTTTGGATCTGGAACAAATAATATTGCTGATTCGTCTTTGGATCTGGGTCAATAATACTGATGATTCTTTTTTGGATCAGAATCAATAATATTGCTGATTCTTCTTTGTATCGGAAGTAAAAAGATTGCTTATTCTTCTTTGGATCTGGACCAATAAAATTGCTAATTCTTCTTTGTATCAGAACCAAGAATATTGATGATTCCTCTTTGGAAGTGAACAATAATATTGTGGATTCTTTTTTTAATCTGGATCAATAATATTGCTGATTGCTCTTTGTATCAGGACCAAGAATATTGCTGATTCCTCTTTGGATCTGGAACAAATATTATTGCTGATTCGTCTTTGGATCTGGGTCAATAATACTGATGATTCTTTTTTGGATCAGAATCAATAATATTGCTGATTCTTCGTTCGATCTTGTTAACGCGCTAAAGCTTAATAGCGGGGACATCGGAGAATATATAGCAAAAACATTCTAAGCATGGACGAAGAGTAGACATATAGATATATAGATATCTTAGATAGATTCCGCAGAGTAAAATTATGTTGAAGTTGCATCAAAAGGCACATTAGTGAGACTCGGTGAATTTATAGATATTTTAAGAAGATATTAGTCTTTCAAAATCTATATCTGTGATAAGAAAAATATATTTACTGTTAGCTTTTTCTGTAAGGTCAAAAATGGCATCATGGCATTTTCTACTGTGCAATTTTGAAAACATACACGCATGTTTTCCATACATAATACACTTCATAAGCTGTGTGATGAACTTGAAAATACATTGTTTTGTATTTGTTTAAGAAATAGGCTACTAGGAATCCCTTCAACCACTCTATTAGAGTCTTTACCAATCAATCCGGGGACTCCATTTATAACCCGGCACTACGTATCCAGAGACGGATAAGGGGTTTGTCTCCATCAGCTTGTTAGGTACAGGCAGAGTATTAACTACGAAGCGGTTTATCTTGCCATCATTTCTGTATCTGGTCGGTTGCATTTGCAATTGCTTTCTTTTTTTAAATATTTTGCAGCTTCATTCGGTGTATTTTGCTTTACTTGTATTTCTTCACCTATTTGAAATTGCATTTTATTATTATTATTGTTCTTTTTCGAATTCCTCTACCCATATATATATATATATATATATATATATATATATATATAATGCTTTGTACATATATATATATATAGTCGACTCTCCCGTCGAGTTCGGCGTATGAGGGTCAAGCAGATCAGTTCCAAGGAAACCGACAGCCCGACAACGGCACATGAGATTTGATTATAGTGGTGAAGGCTTTGTGCAGGCCCATCGTGCCACAAGGTCCCCAAACGACCCTCCGCAGGTTTTGAATTCAGAGTTGTCCTTCTAGACCAGTTGCCATCCAAGGCTATAGAACCCAGTCTGCCCTGCTATTTACCCATAGCTGGAGGGAGAAGAAGATTCACACCTTTCCCAAGGGTATTAGCACGTAAGTGAATGTAATGGATTCGACTGGAATTCGAACTCGGCTCTGCGATTCCTCAATCCAAGCCGCTATCCATTACTCCACCGTGCCTCCCTCTCTCTCTCTCTCTCTCTCTCTCTCTCTCTCTCTCTCTCTCTCTCTATATATATATATATATATATATATATATATATATATATATATATATATATATATATATATATATATGTATGTATGTATCTATGTATGTCTGTGCGTGTGTGTAGGTTTGTTTTGATTTGAACATTCTAATTTCGCTTCAAGATGCATTGAAAGCAGTACCATTGTCTGAGTATCCTTTCGTCGGATTTCCGCCATTTTTAATCATTCGTTTTAAATTTTGAAACACTGCCACGCAGTCTTTTACGTCTTGACCAGTAGTTTAACTCCAACCTCGGGTAGGCGAGTCTAATAGCCCTAGGGAAGCACGATAAGAACTACTATTGAAAGGAGGGTTGAAAAGGTGACTCCCCCAGGGGCGAAAATCCGTAAACAACGACCATGGGCGTATTTAAGTCGGAATATGAAACCCCCTTGGGCGAAATTTTCTAAGCGGAATATCGAGGAAGAGAAGTGAATTTGTGAACGGAACATGAACAAGAAACAGCCGATGGGACTGGAGAGTTATTGTCTTAATGTTTCAGTATGGAAATGAATAGTTCTGCAAAGCCGGTAAGGATATTGGCAAGGAAAACGCATTTTGAAGGGCGGTAATTCGAATCGAAAATGTCGAAGCTATGTTGCGTCTTCGTCCGTTGATCATTTGATAGCGAAGAAATCGAATATCGGTATTCATGAAATGAATTAAATGCCGAGGCTTGCATTACGGGGACACGCACTTACATAAAATGAAATACTTGGGGATAGATTGATATAAACAGACTGAGACATATATGAACAAAGCTTGTTGTATAGGCAAGAATGAATAGCCTGATATGGATAGATGTGGACTGACTAGGAATAGTAAAATGAAACCTAGTTACAAATCTGGATGATAAGGGGAGATATATAGAGAAATGTGAAGACACACACACACACACACATATATATATATATATAGAGAGAGAGAGAGAAAGAGATAGATAGAAAGATAGAATAGTTTTATGCAAACAGAAATATATATATATATATATATATATATATATAAACTAATACACTGAGACAGATGTGAAGAAACAGTTATATAGAAAGATAGATAGAAACGAATAAATCTAAATATACAGTTAGATAGTGATATACATAAATAGACAGTCAGAGACAGATAACAAGATAGATAGATAGATAGATAGATAGATAGATAAAGAAACGTACAGACCTAAATATACACCCAGATAGCAGGATACATAAATAGATATTCACAGACTGAGATCTATCTATCTATCTATCTATCTATCTATCTATGTCTTCAAACTCTTTTTTCTCTATCTATCTAGTGATTTCTATCTATTTATCATTGTATGAATCTGTCGGTGTCTTCATATCTATCTATCTATCTATCTATCTATCTATCTATCTATCTATGTCCTTTCAGTATCTATCTATCTATCTATCTATCTATCTATCTATCTATCTATCTATCTATGTCCTTTCAGTATCTATCTATCTATCTATCTATCTATCTATCTATCTATCTATCTAATCGAGTACCACCCGAAAACATCCACTCTTTACGGATTACAAAAAGAAATCATAAAGCATACTTGTCAATGAGAACAATTATATCCCGAATAGATAGGCCAACCCCTCATAAACTAGCTGACACACTTACCAAAATTTTCACCCCACTTCTTGGAACAACTCGTTCCCCACATATAAGAAAAACTGTGATAATTTTTTAAATAAATTAAAAACATCACGATCAAAAACAACAACATGACTTGCTGAGATGTAAACTCTTTATACACTAATGTTCCTGTAAGCAAATGTCTAAATTTACTAAATACGCACTTAACTAAAACAAAAATAAAATTACCTATTTCTGCATATAAAATCATAAAACTGCGCAATTTCGTCCCTCAATTGATGTTTTATTTTCATAGAAAAAAAATCGTTTATCGAGCGGGTCATGTCTTAATCGCATTTTGGCTTGTCTATTTTTATTTTAATTCTAGAAAGCAGTACCTTCAAAAATATTTTAACACACTTCTTCTTATAGATGATTGTCTATTGATTATCCATAGAACATAGTTTTACCCATTTTTGTCAATAAATTTAATAATATCGAACCAACAAGAGACTTTACTATTGAATCAGAGTCTAACGACACTTTACTCTTCGTAAATATACTGCAGATAAATAATAACGAACCTCATCAATTTTTATTGCCACCACTGTGACAAGATCAAAGCGGGATTAATTATAGGATTCTGTTTAAGAACACTAATAATGTGCAGCCCCCAATACTTACACAAAGAAGAAATATACAGGGGTTAAGCAAAATAATGTGAACACCTGGCTTAAACATTTATTTATTGATTAATAAGGTGTTGGACCTGCAGTTGCTTCTAAAACTGTTTTGACTCTTCGTGGAATGGAATCAGATAAGTTTTGACTTTTTTTTTCCCAATGGAATTTTATCTCATTCTTTAATCAAAATCTCGGAAAGTTGCTTAAGCGAAGATGGCGGAGGAAATCTGTTCCTCATTTTTTGCTCTAGAACTTCCCATAATGTTTCAGTTAGGTTGAGATCACTTGAAAAATGATCATGGGAGAGGTTTAATTACGTTATGATGCTCATCAAGGTGTGATTTCATTTTGTTTTGTTGCGTGTATGGGTGTATTATCATCTTGGAATATGGCACTTTCTGGCAACGGGATGGTAGACATTGTAAGGACATTGTCATTGAGAATATTGAGATATTTATCTGCAGTACTTCTACCCTTAAGAATGATGATAGGACCAGAAGAATAACATAAATATAATATTTCACACACACACACACACACACACACACACACACACACACACCATATATATATATATATATATATATATATATATATATATATATATATATATATATATATATATATATATATATATATATATATATATATAAAAATAGCTCAATTAGATCTCATGTAAACATTCATGGAGACGTACCGGAAACTATTCGTAACATGTTGACAACACTAATATATTATTAAAAAAACAAACCAAAAAAAAAAAAAACACTTAATAATATTAACTTTGAACATGGACATAATATCTTGACCATGTTTTGAAAAATGAAAACATTTTATAAAACATACATGCAACATAGTATTTCTTATTTAACAGTTAAAAAATATTTCATCCTTGAAAATGGCTAAATGTATAGCCGAAAGCTCTCGGATAAAATAACATTCGGACAGTTTTTATATAATTTATCATCGAAAAAATAATTATATATATATATATATATATATATATATATATATATATATATAAGCAAATATATGGATATAGATCCGACAGTATGAAGAAAAATATACGGAAAAAACAAACAAAAATTCTAATACGCAATTATGCTGTTTTAATGTTAATATAATGTCAACGTCGGACGTTTCGGTCTATTTAAGACCATCTTCAGGACCTTTTCATTTAAACATAATTAACATTAGACTATATTCAATTCAACATGACGCCGACGGGATCATATTGAAACGGAACGCTGATCTTGAAAAATTTCAGTTATCTGTTTGGATTAGTCTTACTCTTATGTCCATCGTCTTTTCATGTTGAATTAAATATAGTCTAATGTTAATTATGTTTTATGAATATGTCCTGAAGACCGAAACGTCCGACGTTGACATTATATTAACATTAAAACAGCATAATTGCATATTAGGATTTTTTTTTTTTTTTCTGTATATTTTTCTTCATATATATATATATATATATATATATTGGAATAATGTTTTGATATATATATATATATGTTAAAAAAATTATGTGAACACCTGGTTTAGACATTTTATTTATTGACAAATAAGCGTTGGATCTCCATAAGTTTCTAAAACTGTTTTGATTCTACGTGGAATGAATTCAAATAAATTTTGATTTGTTTCCAGTGGAATTATATTCCATTTTTCTATCAAAATCTTGGAAAGTTGCTTAAGTGACGATTGGGGAGGAAATCTACTCCTCACTCTCTGCTCTAGAAGTTTCTATTACGGTTCAATTATTTTGAGATTAGATGAAAATTAATCATGGAATATGTTTAATTATGTTACGAAGCTCATCAAACCCTGATTTCACTTGTTTTGCAGTGTGTATGTGTGCATTATCGTCTTGAAATATGGCACTTTCTGGCAACAGGATAGTAGACATTGTCAGGACATTGTCATTGAGAATGTAGAGATATTTATCTGCAGTAATTCTATCTTTAAGAGTCATAATAGGACTAAAAGAATACCAATAAGTTTCCCCCAGAAATAAACACGCCTCTTTGTAGGAAATAATGTGAAAGAAGCCTCATCAGACCAAATAACGTTTTTCCATTCCTCAGGTGTCCAATTTATGTGACCATTACACGATTTTCTTCACAACTTTGCGATCGACTTTGTGATCAAAGGCTTCCTAATCGCACTCCTTCCCTGGATACCAGTTTTGTGGATCTTCCGATCTACAGTGCATGTAGAAACTGTATTGATTAGGTGAGTAATGAGGTCTGATGTCAAATTTTGTGCAGTAATTTGGTCATTTTTGCCACAATTCGTTTTAATGCTCATCGATATCTTTTGGTTAACTTTGATTTCCGTTCATCATTACTCCTTCCTGGTGGTGTTTCGCCTTATTTTGTGTAATCATGAACCACAGCTTGTGACCTATTCAATAATTCAAACATTTTGGTCACAGATACTCTTGCTAATCGAGCACCATCTATTTGTCCTCTTTGAAAATCCGACAGGTTGCGCATTTTAGTATATAACTCTTTTACCTGAAGATAAATAAGGACTTAATTAAGTAGGAAAGCGAGGTAAACGATTCAAGTGCAAAGCAGTTGCCTTCTATGCCGGTTTGAGGTGTACAGATACCCGGAAATAACGGAATTGAATACAAAATGCTATTTTTGCAAGTTGTTCACATTATTTTGTCTCACCCCTGTGTATGTGTGTATATATATATTGTCTAACAGCTGTATATATATATATATATATATATATATATATATATATATATATAATATTGAACATATTTTATAGACTGTTCGTTACGTAATTTAAATTTTAATAAAAATATCTATTGTCGTAATATTGGCGCAGTTGTATATTATAATTTAAATTTAAAATTTTAATTTAAAAAATATATTTGGCATTTAAAATAAACAGAATATATATATATATATATATATGGATTATTTAGGGGAAAAGTTTCTTGGTTTTTTTTATTTTTGTTGTTTTAAGTAAAAGTCAATTCACATCGCAAAGTCTATATCCCCATTGCTTTCCAGGCCCCAAAACTCATCAGACCAAATAATGCTTTTTTACTTGAGAGTCCATTTTTTTTTTTTTTATCACCACACCATTTTCTTTCGCAAGTTGTCGTTCGATTTCGTGATCAGAGGTTTAGGAATCGCAGCTCTTCCGTAGATACCAGCTTTGTAGAGTTCCCGACGTATTGTACTGTAGAAATTGTATAAATAATGAGTGAAAGGTAAAGTAAAAGATTAAAGTGCAGAGCAGTTAGCTTTTATGCCGGCTTGATGTTTACAAATACCCGGAAATGCCGGAATTGAAAAAACTGCGAATTTTGCAAGCTTTTCACATTATTTTGTCAGACAGCTATATATCTATATCTATATCTATCTATTTATCTATCTATCTATCTATATATATATATATATATATATATATATATATATATATATATATATATACGGATAAGGTGATAAAGACTTGTGGTGAAAAAGCGGTGGAAGGAAGTGTATAGTTTACCAAAAAATTCTTATCGAGTCGAATCCAACTAACATAGACCGGTTACAACGTAACATCTTCCAGCTTTTACGGGCCAACCGTGTAGAAACGTACTGAGTTTAATGGGCCGAAACTTTGCAGAAGCCCGGGTCGCAAGTAAAGATTGCAACTGGTCTGGAGCACTTGATGTGTACTTGTGTTCAAAGTGCAGAGCAGTTACCTTTTATGCCGGTTTAAGGTTTACAGATACCCGGAAATGCCGGAATTGAAAACAAAATGCTATTTTTACAACCTGTTCACATTGTTTTGTCTGACCCCTGTACATAGAACTTCAATATCGTTATAATTTCACCCAAAATGCTAGATTAAATGCATGCAAAATAAACGACTGCAAATAAGATAACAACATTGTTAACAACAATAAACCTGACAAAAGAACAGGTACATATTACCATCTACTAACTCCATAAGGTCCATTGCCCGAAACAATTTATCCAATTCAACCAACATCGAAATAATTACAATCACATCCAATACTATCATAGATATGATCAAAATCAAAAATCTTCTTAACAATTATAGTTCTGAAGCATATATATATATAAAAATGCCAGAACTGCTCCTCACAATACACTGGGGAAACTTGCAGAAATTTAAAAATAATGTATCTATAAACACAAAATGGATTTTATAAGCAACAATTTATCAAATGAATTAGTTATATATAGAAATAAATTCAACCTTAGCTTTGATCTAAAGTATATCCCACTTATTAAAAGTGAAACAAACTTATTGTTATGGTCCGGTTCCTTGTACCATGGTGATAGTCCAAGGTAGAACCAATAAAGAAGAACTCGAACACGGATATGGAACAACACAGATATATTACAAACAGGAATATATACAGAGAAGTAGAAATTGTTAGTATGAACAATCAGGTTTAGTAGAGAGAACAATGTAGTCTCGACCAGTATCACTATTCCAATGTCTTAGTAATTGTCTGAACGCGACTCTGTTTCGGACTGCCTCTGACTCGACTCTTGACTCGACTTGAACTACTGACTCGACTTCAACTACTGACCCCTTGCCTACTCCTGAGGCGCAGTATTTATTAAGTATGGAATAGTCCATTATTATTATTATGGGTAAGATCCCATAACACTTATTTAGAAGGAAAAGTCTCGAAAGTACCGCTATCGAATCTTATCAAATTATGAACTAACGCCCCAGATTTTTTCCAAGATCTTCATACGTAAAAAGAATTACTACTTTCCCAAGCCATATATAACTATAAAAATGTTAAATAATTGAAAGAAAACGGTGAAATTAATAACCTCATGTTATCTAAATATCTAAATTTATACCAAACAAAAATAATTTAATTACTATTTTGCATTAAAATAATTCAAGAACATCAATTACTCAATTTCGTTTATTAGACATTGAATTGTGTCACTTCGCGTCCTCCATAGCTTGCCTGATTTTTCAACCAACCTGATGAATAATTACCTGCGTTCTTAAATTTCAAAAATTTGAAAAAACAATATTTTTGTTCTTGTATATAAACACTTTTAAAATAAAATCCTTGCATTTTCCAAGATAAATTCACTGAGAGAACGAAAGTGTAAGATAAGTTTTTGTTTTGTCTTTATTTATATTATCATTTTACAGATATACATTGTCTGAAAAAACAACATTTATTAATATTAACTATGAACATGGACACTATACACTGACCGTGTTTTGAAAAATGAAAATACTATATAAATACATACAAGCAACAAACTATTTCTTATTTAACAGTTAAAATATTTAATCCGTGAAAATGGCTAAATGTATAGCCGAAAGCGCTCGGATAAAAAGAACATTCGGAAAGTTTTTATATAACTTATCATCTGAAAAAAAAAAGAAAAAAAATTATTAGATAGCATGAGAAATTGTATAAACAACTAAATAAATGCGCTCTGTCTGTCGTATTCAATCAAATGTTCATATATATATATATATATATATATATATATATATATATATGTATATAAGTAAACATTGAAGTCAAATATATATAGAAATTAGTCATTTGTGTATGTTGGATTTTATTATATATATATATATATATATATATATATATATATATATATATATATATATATATATATACAAAAAAAACACACAGGAATCCAAATGTGCCCTACACTATCAGAGATAAACAGCGAGCCCAACAGTTTAGCAAGAGCATCATCAAAAACATTAACATATAAAAATAAGTAAATAAAAACACTTTAAGTCTTCAGTGGGTTAAACAAACAATTTTTTTCTGTTTTCTGGTCATCGCATCAGTTCGCGTAATTTAATTCATGGCTTTTATCATCTTTACAGATCTCAACGGATTATCCTTTCTCACCGTTTTTGCCTTTCATTCTGACCTGAAGAAGATGAAATCAACAGATGTTCGTCGAAACTCTTCGTTTATAGCTTTTCCACCAATTCTATGACAACCACAAATGAAAAGAATTTATCTTAGCTAAACATAAGATTTATTGCAACTACATCTAAAATAATAAAAAACTTAATACAAAAAATAATAGGCTAAAATTTTAATCAGAAATTTACTTTATCATCTGTAATGATTGCCACAAGAAATACATCGGAAAAACCACAAGTAATTTAAATAAAAAAAAAATATGAAAGCAAAAAGACATTTTACAAAACAACGCATATGAAAAAACAGAAGCAGAAAAATAATTTAGTATACACTCCATACAACCAAATGGTAAAGAATAAATAAGGACGAAAATCCCTTGCATTAATCGTTAAACATTTTCCTAAAGATAGTAAACTCAGTACTATTTTCAATAAAAATACCCTAAAATTAAGTTACAGCTGTACTGTAAACTTAGAGAAAATTATTAAGAAACACAATGCTAATATGTTGAATAAACACTTAGACCAAAACCAAAGAAATTCAGCCAGTATAAAAATAAAAAGGGATGATGATAAAGAAAAATTATGTTACTGCAGAAATCCTAATAACTGTCCTCTAAAAAATAAATGACACGCGCAGTCATTAGTAAACCAATGCAATATCTCATCTATTGAGCATCCAGACAACGTAAAAGTCTACATAGGTTGTACAAGACACGAGTTAAAAAAAAAACGCTTTAACCAATATCAAACCGCATTTAGGATAAATAGATACCGAAATCAGACGTCCCTATCGAAATATTTCTGATACTTAAAAGAAACCAATAAAACACCTACAGTAAAATGGAAATTAATAACAAAAGCTAGAATATATAGGTCATTAAATGTGAAACTATATATTACTAAGTTTATAAAAAATAAAAAATAACCGAATTAAAAAAATGAAATAGCTATTATTAGCTGACATTGTCAAAAATTTTCCTTAAATAATATTTAATAAAAAAGAGAGCTGCAATATACATATTATATTTGATATTTAATAATAATTTTTAAATAATTTAAATAATATTATATTTATTTGCTTTAAAATGAAATATAGTCTATTAGTAATTAAAAGTAAAATAATATTGTAAAATTGTAGTTCAATACAACGTATTGTAATCAAACAGCCCTTTTAGAAAGAATCATTATGTATACAAGTATAAATTTAACGGATAAAAATGCCAAAAAAAAAAAAACATGACATGCGTTGAACAGATGTCATAATTCGTTGAAAAATGCACCCCTACTCAACCTACACATGAACTCTTTTCGAAAGTAACTCAAATTTAATACAATTGTTGTTAATATAAATGAACAGGCTACGGCCCCGGTCTAAATGAATGGATTTCTTTGTATCCTTGGAAACAAATTGTGTGTGCTTTTAAAACTCAGTAAATTTTAAAATAAGTTATTCCAAAATTCGCTTGTAAATGAAACAGACATAGTACTTTTTAATTTAATTAAATAATTAGATTTGAAGTTGTTAGTTTCTGTTATTGAAACAGAGTAATTCCTATGTAGCGAAGGAACCATATTTTTAAATCAGTTAATTTACAATATTTATGCTCTGTAAATTTACACTGAGCGCTGTTTTGGAAAAATAAAAATGTCAATAAGAACACCGGATTATATATCTTACTGTTACTTTTTTATATATATATATATATATATATATATATATATATATATATATATATATATATAATGCAAGACTCTCCGTTATGACGAATCGAGTTCTGTCAGTCACTCCACGTGTTTATCTAAAAATAAATACGTCTAATTTCACCTTCGTCCCGGCCGTGCCCCAATCTCTTATGGGTAGGATCTCCGACTGTTAACAGATCAGTCGGTTTTCTATCCCGGCTTGAGGTAATCGGATGCCGATCCACACTGATGAGTTGCGAGAGATTGATTTGATCATTAGCAAATCAAGAAACCGAAGCTTTTCCGAGACGAGTGTAGTAACTGAATAACATAGACATATTGTGTCTATTTATTTATATACTCATCCTTTCCAGTTCTTTAATCAGTTTCTTGATGTTAAGATGAAATTCATCAAGGAAGGCACCGTTATTTTTTTAACCCAAGTACTTTCGACCTTTTTCAAAATTATTGTAATTACAATAGAATCAGTATAGAATCATACGGCCTGAAATGGTCATGGACACAAGGCTTTCTTGAAACTTAATAATTCAAAAATTAAGGGGTTTTGTCATTTGTCCTTGTATTGGTGTGAGGAACTCGCTCCAAAGTCTGTATAAGTATTTTTATACACCTTACACACACACACACACACACACACACAGTTGTCTTTCGTCTCTTAATAGGTCAATACGACTGATTTCGAAATTCCTAGTACTAATCTGGCACAAATATCTCCAATTTTTTCTAGTCGGCTCAACTTGCACGAAGTTAATAAGGCGCACATTGATAGTTGAGAGGTTACTCTACAGCTTGTCTTTATACCTGAGCCACTGTTGTCCAGCAGTCCTTTGTCTACTGTCAAGCTGGCTATACATGAGGACCTTAGTTATTCTTGCGTCACTCACCTTTGCTATATGATCAGCCCAGCGAAGTTGTGACTGCACCAGGAAAGTCTTAATTCCACCACTGTTGCATTTTGCGCGTAGGTCAGCATTGAAAACGCTATCGTCAAAAGTATAGGCACAGATCGCGGTGAGTCAACTTTTGTGGAAGTCATCCAGCTGATTGATAGAGGACCGAAACAGGGTCCATGATTCTGAGCCGTATAACAGTGTTTGAAAAATGGCTGCTATATATATATATATATATATATATATATATATATATATATATTGAGCACTCTTTTAAGAATAGCATTTGTTAGTTATTGAATTTATTCCGTATATATATATATATGTATATATATATATATATAATTATTTATTCGAAAATTATAACAAAAATATGTTATAAAATCACTACAAAAATAGACATTTTCTTTCAGCATTTCTGGTATCTTATCAAGTGATCATGTTGAATGTAGAATAAAGGGTTTTAAAAGGTTCAAATCAATCAAACACCCCTCGCTAGATTGTGTATGTCTTGTCTTTTATAAGATTTCTCCCCTGCCATTGTCTTCACTCAAAATGTATCTAAATTATAACGGAGTTCAGAGCAACATTAGATCTTAACGTTTATTTCAACTTAATTTAAATAAAAACAAAATAAATAGAAAGAACATGTATTTTTCCCAAGTTTCTCCTTTAAATAGTTTGATAATTTTAAAATTAATATAGATTAAATTTAAAATTTAGAATTAGTAATTTTTAATTTTGAATCTTATAGTATACTTTAATATTATTAGTTAGAATGAATTTTATTTTAGTCTAACCCTAACATTAAAGCATTATTAATTGTAACCATAGTTCGTTGTCAAGTTTTTTGAATTCTTATATACTTGTATTTTGATTGGTCATTCCAGATTAAGCAACAACATTTCCTCTAGAGAGGGGTGTTTGATCGATTTGAACCTTTTAAAACCCTTTAATCTACATTGGACATCATCACTTGATAAAACACCAGAAGTGTTGAAACCAAATGGCTATTTTTGTAGTGATTTTATAACATATTTTTGTTATAATTTTCGAATAAATAATTATATTTGCTCTACTCTGAATTGAGCACTCTTTTAAGAATAGCATTTTTAGTTATTGGAATTTATTCCGTATATACCAATCTTATACTTGGCTATATATATATATATATATATATGTATATATATATATATATATATATATATATATATATATATATATATATATATATATATATATATATATATATATGTGTCTTATATATATATATGGATAAAACGATGTTTGATTAAGGTCAGTGTTTCTCTTTGTTTTTAGTGATTTTGTTACAAGCAGGCTTAGGTAAATCTTGTTTCTCAGCATTCACTTAACGGTGTTTGGCGTAAACATGATTTCAAGAATAACAACATTTTATGAATTGTCGGTCTCTCGTCAGTCGTCCTGATAAAAGAAGCGAAACAAACACAGGAATACCGCCGTCATTTTGGGCTTTCTTAAGTCTCGCTTTTGACATATTGTTTCTTTTTCTTAAGCTTCTTCTGATTTCAATAATTGCCACTCAAAAAAAAAAATATAATAAAATAAAATAAAATAAAATAACCTGCTCAGCTGTCAAGTTTATCGCGAAGTATTAGTGGTGATCGAAACAGATGACGGAAATCAAGACAGAGGGAAAGATGCTTTCCTGAAATTAAGCAAAGTATTAAGAAATACGCAAATGTCATGTAAGTCAGTAAAGACAGTAAGACACAAGAGGTTACTGAGTGTGAAAGAATAAGAAAAAAAAAAACAGAAAAAATTATTAAGAAGATTTGGCTGGAAGGCATTGCAACCGGAAGAAACTGACTACTTCTATAAAGAAGTTAATCACTGTTTCATCTTAATTCTTTTCTTTTAGTAGCTCATGTTAAATTCTCTAGGCTCTCTTTCCTCGTTATGTGGACCAAATTTTTCTACTTTCGCTTTCTGATTCTGTGTATGTTTGTAGTTATTTATTTATTTTTTTAGAAAGCTTCCTCATTGCTCAAATGTAATGCCCATGTTATTATGAGCTTTCTTCGGAAGGACTGCATATATGTCGCGTTAAAACATTTTTCCATTGGAGGCAATTGTCCATCATTATATTGCTCTATAGGAGAGTTTACATTTTGATAGTAAATCTGATCAGTCCGAGAAGGTCATATAAACAGCTGATCTAATAACCTACAGCTAGCTGCTAACTGACGCAAGGAATATCTTGTTACTTTTAGCATCCCCAAAACGATACTTCTCTCTGAAGAAATCACCTGAAAGACCCCTTCCCGACTCCCATCTTCACGGCTGATGCTAACCTCCATGAAAGTGACTCGTTGCGCTTTCTCGTTTTCCATTCGCGGGTGACGTGAAGTGGAAAGATTACTTTGGTTCCAGATTTGTTGAAAAGATTTCGGTTCACTGTGTCGGGTTTGACGATTTTTCTCTCCTGAATCTATAGTCGATCTTCAAAATTTTACCATTCGTCCATTCTTTGAATATTATTGCCACATATTATTGTCCGGTGCAGCTGTTGCATATCTAAGAAGTATCAGCAATATTAATGGTCCAGAACTGGCATCTCGGCTTCAGTCACTTTCTCACCTCGATAACGTAACTCCCCTTTGTGCCGTTTGTATTAATACCTTCATGGCAATTGCTCGGATGAAATCTTTACTATGGTACCTAGACTTTATGAATTTAAATATGGTACTAGAATGTTGGCACAGTCTCATCAGTTCACGATTGAATTGGCTAGACGTAAACGTAAGTTCTATGCTAACAACTCATTTTCTCGCATTCTCATTTGTGAAACTCTGTCTCTCTCTCTCTCTCTCTCTCTCTCTTTACCTCTGCTCCATGTTTTCCAAGCACCTTTGATCTTCAGAAATTCAAATGAATTCTCTATCGATATCTACTGACTTGTCGTTTCCTCTTCTTTTATTGTTCCCATTCCTTAATAATAGTTTTCTTTTTTTCTTATTCTTTCACACTCAGCGATCCTTTTCTGTCTTAGTGGATTTTTGCCTTACGCGGGGTGAAATGATAAAATAATAAAAAAATGTATCCTTATGTTTTATAGATCATGCAAAAGCGTTTCATATAGTAGGCCACAAAGAAATGATCAATTTGAGAAACATATTAGAAGAATTGAGAATTTTACTGGGAGCAAACGTCCAGCGCATAAATAGAAAATGAATTCAGTATATATATATTGATATGTCCGGGAAAGGGATATATTTGTTCGTAGTAGAAAGTGATTTTGGACTACTGTAACCGGGTAGGACAATCTAGCAGGTAACCGTAATAGACTGGTCCTCGTCGTAGTGGTAGGCAATAGGCGTAGGCAATAGGCTTATGCGATAGGCGTGGACAATAGGCGTCGTTCCTGTACCTCCACATCAGTCTGTATTTATGGCTGACACCAGCTAATAATATTACTGTGAGGGGGAACCCAGGTGTATGCATATTCATTAGACCATATATATATATATATATATATATATATATATATATATATATATATATTACAAAAGGCTCAAACACTAATATTCCATGGTTTATAATTTATTACATTGGAATCGTAATCATGATCCAAATAGCAGACTTATGAATTCAAAAATTTCGAATTTGTATGTCTGATGATTTGGATCGTGATTACGATTCCAATGTAAAAAATTATAACCATGGAATATTGACTTAAGGTGTGATATATTTATTTGTGGCCTAACGATTGCATATAGCATGAAACAGACTGTCGCCTCTAAGTGTTGACTTCTATGTTCACTTATATATATATATATATATATATATATATATATACCACTAATATTATCAATATATATATATATATATATATATATGCAAAAAGGGTGTAAAACAAGGTTGAGTCTTATTACAAGACTTATTCATCCTTTACAGTGGACCAATCTTGAGAGAATTCCCATGTTAGCAAAGATATTAACATTAGATTTGCAGATGACGTAATGTTGATAACAGACACAAAAATGAAAATACAGAAGCCTTGGCAGAAAGTAGCAACAGAAAGCGTGAAGAAAGGACTAAGCATCAATTGTAAGTTAGAATGTCAGCAAAACGAAGAAATGTGAATTAGAAATTGGAAATAGTAAAATCAAATGCGTACAAAAATTTAAATATCTAGGAAGTGTTTTAACAGAAGGTTCCTGGGTGTGACGATAAACTAAATCCGGCAGCAAAACCTCATAATCGGGAAATCGGAGGTTTTGAGGAACGTGGATGCACCTCTTAATTTTTGTTGTTCCCAGGTTCACCTTGACCCGGGATGGGAAGACCTGTTGCAGTTAGGGGTAAATAATGAAAGCTTAATCAAAACACTCAGGCTGTATAAAAATACCTTTTGATGATGATTCCAGCAATACTTTTTATATAAAACATTAGGAACAGTATATATTTATAGTAAAATTACTAACAATAATTTTTTAAAGGAAAATGATCAAAAATAAATTTTTTCGTAGAATTGACAACAAGCAAAATGACCAACAATACATATTATCAGTAGATGAAGCTATACAATATTTAGATTTCGGTATTAAATAACCCATAGAGGTGTTGATATGCATTTAAACGATAACAATGAATCAATAGAAGTCGGAAGTGTAACGCAAAAATGTGATGGCGTATGGGGATAGCCTAAAATGTTTTCCAGAAGCTAAGTGTTGTATTAAGCAACAGGAAGAAAATTAAGAAACCTGAAAGGGCTTATTGGCTTACTTGTGGTGAGATGATTAAATGGCTGAAGAGGGACATGATAAAGAGGTAAAGGTTTCAACGTCCTGAAAGGAGACGGGATATAAAAGTAAAATATATTTATTTACGTATCTATCTATCGCCTTTTTTCTTTATTTCTCTTTCGTTCTCTCTGCCTTTTTTAATTTCAGTAACGTATTTATTTCTACACCCTCTAAGATTCCTTTAGGCAATTTATATTTTTTACAACAAAATTCATTATTCTTGTGTTATTTCAAACTATTGTCCTCATCCCTATTGACATTGCTGTTATTATAGACACAACGTTTCGACTAAGTGCCTTCTGGTCATCATCAGATGTCCATTGGTTGATACGCGATAACTGTTGATTATATTGTGATAATTCGTCCCTGTGATATCAGTTATTAATCGTTCCACCTGAAATAATTACAGTAATAGATGTATGGCCAAATTGTATATCCACTAAGCCTCGAAATGCATTAGTGGTGTATTTTTGGAGCCTTTTTTTTATAATCAATGTCAGAAGGTTGTGACACTTGGTTAACATGATGGGTTCGTAGAGCTTTTCATAATTCGGTATTTAATTTCTGAGATGAATAATACTCAGGATTGTTCTCATCGGATAAGAAGAGTTAAAATTAATACAGGTAAGATATTTCAGCCTATGAACTTTTCAGCCCATCTTCCTATAGCGGCGCGCCTGTCCCTTGTCTAACAGTCTAATTTGATTAAACAAATTTAGCAAAATATTTTTCTTGAAACTACAATCTCTCTCTCGCTCGTTCTCTTACTCTGTACCGTAAGGTCATTGCCAAATATGGTTCTCCGCAGCTTCCTATACTTTGTTTCTATCATCAATATGTTCTCCTTTATGGCCATTCTTTGCTTTATTTTTCCTAGGGATGACGATAAACTACATCAGGCAGCAAAGAATGTCAGCAAAACGAAGAAATATGAATTAGAAATTGGAAATAGTAAAATCAAATGCGTACAAAAATTTAAATATCTGGGAAGAGTTTTAACAGAAGGTTCCTGGGTATGACGATAAATTACATCCAGCAGCAAAGCCTCTGATCGGGAGATTGGAGATTTTAAGGAACGTGGACCTACTTCTCAATTGCTGTTGTTTCCAGATTCCCCTTGATCCTGGGTGGTAGCACCCTTTAAGGTCCCAGCTATGGGAAAATCTTGAACACCCCAGACAATGAAATTATTAAAATACATTTTTATATTAAAAATACATTTTTATAGTAAAAATAATACGAATACATTTTGATATAAAAAATTATCAAGTATGCATATGCATGGTTAAATTATCAACAATAATTATTTTTTAGTAAAATTACCAAGAATACGCTTTATAACAAAATGACCAACAACACATTTTATAGCAAACTGAAAAACAATACACTTTATCTGTATTTGAAAACATACAATTATGGTCAAAATATATAGATTTTGTCATTGAATAAACCAGAGGTTGATATGCCGCTAAACAAAATCAACCAACATAAAAGAAAGCTTTCATGATATTAATCAATATAATATCCGTCAAGTTCTTAAAGTAATAAAACTGTATTCTAAAATATAACTTCAATAAAAAAAGCTACAAGATATATTTAAAAAAAATTATAACATAAATATGTTATAAAATCATTACAAAAATAGCCATTTTGTTTCAACATCATCACTTGATAAGACACCGGAGGTATTGAAACAAAATGGCTATTTTTGCAGTGATTTTATAACATATTTATGTTATAATTTTTTTTTTAAATAAATAAGTATATCTGCTCTACTTTCTATTGAGCACTCTTTTAAGAATAGTAATTGTTGGTTATTGAAATTCATTCCGTATACACCAATCATATATTTGATATATATATATATATATATATATATATATATATATATGCAATTTTATATATATTGTTTATATATTATATATATGGTACTTATTGGAAAGAGCTCAATATCAGTTATAGAGCTGACATATTTAGTTGGATTGATGTGAGTTTGTGACCCTGCGTTTCACGCTCTCTGCGATCGTCAGACTCTGATGATCGCAAATGAAAGTGAAACCCAGTGTCACAGACTCACATCAATCCAACTATAATATATATATATATATATATATATATATATATATATATATATAATCATTTCCCCCAAACAAGGCAGGAGTGCCAAACAAAGGCGAGAGTGCCAGTAGTACACAGTGGATTACAGAGAGTGAAAATGGGAAATAATACTGGGTATAGGGGGGGACCGAGGATAGGATAAATGCTGAACGGGGTTCAAGAAGATAGAAGATGGCGATTGACGTTGCATTTATATTTTGAAGATTGCAGTTATCAGGGAAGTAAGTGAACGGAAGTGATTTCCACAGACGGTACGTGCGAGAAAAGAAATATTTGGAGTAGAAGTGTTGGTTACAGGTAACAATTTTAATACTAAAATGTTGTGACCTACATGCCAATCTAGTATCACGCTTATACTCACATAGCCCGGGCCCCAGAAGAAAAGGCTGTTCAGATTACGTGCCATAAAAATAGTTGTAGGAAAGACAGAGGCAAGTCACATCACCGGTGAGAAAATGAATGAAGTCGAGATCCCAAAGCAAGATTGATTACATTACAGATCGTTCTTTGGATTTTGTCAAAAACAATGATATGAATAACAGAGGCATCAGACCAGATATGGCAATGATATTCAATGCATTGATGAATGGTAGATTTGTAAATGTGCAAGATGAATTCTGATGAGAAAAATCTTTTGGCACGACACAGTGAAACAACTTTCCTTGCAGTAGATGCAGCTATTTATTTGATGTAGTTGTTCCACTTCAAATCTGTTAAAAACGTGTGGCAAAGATGGCGTAGTGTGTTGCTTTCCATGAGTCTTGTATTGGCCATGCTGGTGGCGGGCTGGAAAGTTTATCTCTGCTGGTCAAATGAGAGCAGATTCGTTTTGGAGGCATTAAAATTTACAAGAATTTCCTAACCCAGTTAACTACAGATTGAAGGTCCTTTTCAAGTGCAGCGACCAGGCTAACTTTATCAGCTCTTACAGATTTGCTATTGAGTCAGGATTAAACGGTACTGTCATCAGCATAAATGCCTACTTGGGAACTGATGACATCAAGAAGACCATCGATGAAGATCAGAAACAGCGTAGGACCCAGGATAGAGACCCTGCGTTTTTGTGACTGGATCTGGAAGCGAACCCGTTCAAAACGACATTCATTTCACGATTTGATAGGAACGATTGGATTAAATCAACCAATCGCTGTGTAATACCATAACCCTAGAGCTTATGTAGAAGACCAGCGTACCAAAACCCTGTCAAACGCCTTCGAGATATCGAGAGCCACAACAAAAGCTTCGCCGTTATTATCAAGAGGTTGATATACATATTCAATGATGGCCGTTAGCACATCAGCAGTAGACCTGGCAAAACGGAAGTCATATTGTTTGTCAGAGACTATGCCGCGAAAAAATTAGATACCTAACCCCTTCAGCAATGATTAAAGCTTAGAATACTTTGCTGAAAACCTGTAGGAAACTAATAAAACGATAGTTAGAAGGATCGGAAGGTTCTGCAGAGTTCTTAAAACAAGAACTACAGAGGAGGACTTCCGGCAAGCTGGAAAACAGGAAGCGGCGAGGCAATAGCTCTAGAGTTTGGGGAGAAGTGAAGCCAGCTCTAGAACACTTGTCTTTAGGACGATGGATGGAATCCTGTCACCGCTCCTTGACATGAGAGTCTAATTTAGAAATGATGTCTGAGACCAGTGACGGGGTTATGCGCATATCACCCAGTAGAAACTATGTCCTATTGGGGTAAATCAGATGTGGGTCCACCAAATGAGCCGAATGTTGGGTTGGGAGAGATTTTCTTCGAGCAAAGCATTTAACGTTAACTGCTGCAGATGTCAGGACTTCGAATTGATTTAATAGAGGAGGCACTGAGGATTTTCTGTTGTTCAACACATTCTTGCAGAGCCGCCAATAATCTGTAGACCCGAACTTGCAAGGATTCTAACAGCAAACAGCAACTTCGCTTCTTTGAGGACACACTTGCATTCATTACAGGCAGAGACAAAGAGATGTCTGTTGCAATCAGACATGTCACTCTGGTTCAGCTGGAAGAAGTGATTCCTATGGGCTTGATCGAATAGTCCATACATACCTTTTCACCCTTCCGGAATAATACACTCTACTACAAAATTACCTATTAACCAATCAACACCCAAGTTCCACTGAACTAGACTTTTCATTGGCTCAAGCTGTAGCAAATTCACGCGAAAATATCTTTTCACGCCTAACCGTTTTGAGCCGATTTCTGCATCCAGAACTAAATAAATAGAAGCGTTCAGATCGATTCAAGGCAGTCAGAATTTCATCCTGGAGAAGTACCAAACTAATCCACGCCAGTAAAAATCATAACCAGCTTCATTTTTGCCGCGCAAAATTCTCTGACTCAACACACGCAGCATTTCGCTTTACCAGGAACAATTTCTTACAATACTAAAAAGTGATAATAACTCAATACTAATAAGTATTCGTAAATATTCAATCAAAACAACTAAAGATACACAACTCATACCAGTTTGGGACAATAATTCAAACAAGCAAACGCATACAAACTATTAACTGAACTGCCACAAAAGACATTTTTTGTACATGAACAATCACTTAGTTTAATTTCACACACAAATCTTAACAGTTTCACACACATTGAAACTTAACATAAATACACTAGATAATTCAACTCAACCATCCACACTTGTTCAACAACCTTTGGTTCAATTGTGTATTTTTATTCTATATAAATCCATGTTATTGTTATGTCTTTAACTACGTTGTTTTCACTTTGATTCCTTTTGTATAATCTGCCTTCAATATACATGTTTCTAAATTTGTTGTGGACGAATGTTTAAGAACACCAACATCATTGACCCAATCGATAACCTTCTAATACCTAAGACACATTTGCCAGTCTGCAACAGGCCCTAGCGGCCAATCATTCAGGTGAGAAACACGGAGATGGACGCAATTTAACTTTGTATTTCCTTGCTGGAATGAAAGCATCGATGTCAGCTTTCAGCCAGGATGAGACATCAGTTGTGCATTTTTGAACAGGATAATTAAAAAACTTCATCACAAAAGCTGAGTATCATCTACCTTGTATTAAATTATGAAAATAGAATAACCTGTATCGTATTTTTATTAGAGTAATTCACCATGTATAATACGCGTTTTTTTCTAAAACGTAATAAGGAAACTCCGTTGTGCGTATTATGCACAGCTACAAAAAAATCCTTAAAAAATTTCAGTAAAATAAAATAAGAATTATCATAAAGCTAAATTAGAATAATATTATTCTATATTTAAAACCATTTTTTGAAATAAGAGCAGGAAACGCTGGCTGTAATGAAATTGGAGAAGTACAATTCATAGGGGTTGATTATCAACCAAGAGGTGCGTATTATGTTTGAGTAGAAGTATTTTGCCACACTTTCAGCACAATTTTAGGGGTGTGCATTATGGATGATGGCGTATTATACGTGGGGAATTACGGCACTTCAGAGTTTCCAAGAAAATTAAATTTCGGCATTAAATGACCCATAAAGATTTAATATGCCGTTAAACAAACAATCAATTATTTTTTGTTTTATGGTTCTTGTTATACCATCCGGAACGTGAATGAATATGGTTCTCCACAGCTTTCGTTTTTTTTTTTTTGTTTTTTTTTGCTATCAGCAATATTTAT
>CAHIKZ030001177.1:260000-277500 GCA_903632075.3 Acanthosepion pharaonis
GGCAACAAAGCATTTACCTGAACTAGAACAGTCTACCCCAATGAGCGAAATAAAGGTTTCAGCTCGACATTCCAACCTCCTGAAGAAGGCCGGAGCGTACAACCGTCGAAACGTTGTAATAAATATGGCGACAAAAATGAGGACAATAGTCCGAATAATGTAAATAGTGTACATAATACCTCATCTCAGAAATATAGACAGATACTGAAGGGCCGAAAGGTTGTAATAAATATGGCGACAAAGATGAGGACAATAGTCTGAATAATGTAAATAGTGTACATAATACCTCATCTCAAATATAGACAGATACTGAAGGGCCGAAACGTTGTAATAAATATGGCGACAAAGATGAGGACAATAGTCCGAATAATGTAAATAAGTGTACATAATACCTCATCTCAGAAATATAGACAGATACTGAAGGCCAGAAACGTTTTAATAAATATGGCGACAAAGATGAGGACAATAGTCCGAATAATGGTACATAATACCTCATCTCAAATATAGAAGAAACGTTGTAATAAATATGGCGACAAAGATGAGGACAATAGTCGAATAATGTAAATAGTACATAATACCTCATCTCAGAAATATAGACAGATACTGAAGGGCCGAAACGTTGTAATAAATATGGCGACAAAGATGAGGACAATAGTCCGAATAATGTAAATAGTGTACATAATACCTCATCTCAGAAATATAGACCAGATACTGAAGGGCCGAAACGTTGTAATAAATATGGCGACAAAGATGAGGACAATAGTCCGAATAATGTAAAATAGTGTACATAATACCTCATCTCAGAAATATAGACAGATACTGAAGGGCCGAAACGTTGTAATAAATATGGCGACAAAGATGAGGACAATAGTCGAATAATGTAAATAGTGTACATAATACCTCATCTCAGAAATATAGACAGATACTGAAGGGCCGAAACGTTGTAATAAATATGGCGACAAAGATGAGGGACAATAGTCCGAATAATGTAGATGTACATAATACCTGATCTCAAATATAGACAGATACTGAAGGCCGAAACGTTTGTAATAAATATGGCGACAAAGATGGGGACAATGGTCGAATAATGTAAAAAGTGTACATAATACCTCATCTCAGAAATATAGACAGATACTGAAGGGCCGAAACGTTGTAATAAATATGGCGACAAAAAGGACAATGTCCGAATAATGACAATACCTCATCTCAAATATAGACAGATCTGAAGGGCCGAATAATGGCGACAAAGATGAGGTAAATAATGTAAATAAGTGTACATAATACCTCATCTCAGAAATAGACAGATACTGAAGGGCCGAAACGTTGTAATAAATATGGCGACAAAGATGAGGACAATAGTCGAATAATGTAAATAGTGTACATAATACCTCATCTCAAATATAGACAGATACTGAAGGGCGGAAACGTTGTAATAAATATGTCAACAAAGATGAGGACAATAGTCCGAATAATGTAAATAGTGTACATAATACCTCATCTCAGAAATATAGACAGATACTGAAGGGCGGAAACGTTGTAATAAATATGTCAACAAAAGATGAGGACAATAGTCGAATAATGTAAATAGTGTACATAATACCTCATCTCAGAAATATAGACAGATACTGAAGGGCCGAAAAGGTTGTAATAAATATGGCGACAAAGATGAGGACAATAGTCTGAATATTGTAAATAGTGTACATAATACCTCATCTCAGAAATATAGACAGATACTGAAAGGCCGAAAGGTTGTGATAAATATGGCAACAAAGATGAGGACAATAGTCCGAATAATGTAAATAGTGTAGATAATACCTCATCTCAGATATTTAGACAGATACTGAAGGGCGGAAACTTTGTAATAAATATGTCAACAAAGATGAGGACAATAGTCGAATAATGTAAATAGTGTACATAATACCTCATCTCAGAAATATAGACAGATACTGAAGGGCGGAAACGTTGTAATAAATATGTCAACAAAGATGAGGACAATAGTACGTATAATGTAAATAGTGTACATAATACCTCATCTCAGAAATATAGACAGATACTGAAGGGCCGAAACGTTGTAATAAATATGGCCACAAAGATGAGGATAATAGTCCGAATAATGTAAATAGTGTACATAATACCTCATCTCAGAAATATAGACAGATACTGAAGGGCCGAAAGGTTGTAATAAATATGGCGACAAAGATGAGGACAATAGTCTGAATATTGTAAATAGTGTACATAATACCTCATCTCAGAAATATAGACAGATACTGAAGGGCCGAAAGGTTGTAATAAATATGGCGACAAAGATGAGGACAATAGTCCGAATAATGTAAATAGTGTACATAATACCTCATCTCAGAAATATAGACAGATACTGAAGGGCCGAAACGTTGTAATAAATATGGCGACAAAGATGAGGACAATAGTCCGAATAATGTAAATAGTGTACATAATACCTCATCTCAGAAATATAGACAGATACTGAAGGGCCGAAAGGTTGTAATAAATATGGCGACAAAGATGAGGACAACAGTCTGAATAATGTAAATAGTGTACATAATACCTCATCTCAGAAATATAGACAGATACTGAAGGGCCGAAACGTTGTAATAAATATGGCGACAAAGATGAGGACAATAGTCCGAATAATGTAAATAGTGTACATAATACCTCATCTCAGAAATATAGACAGATACTGAAGGGCGGAAACGTTGTAATAAATATGTCAACAAAGATGAGGACAATAGTCCGAATAATGTAAATAGTGTACATAATACCTCATCTCAGAAATATAGACAGATACTGAAGGGCGGAAACGTTGTAATAAATATGTCAACAAAGATGAGGACAATAGTCCGAATAATGTAAATAGTGTACATAATACCTCATCTCAGAAATATAGACAGATACTGAAGGGCCGAAACGTTGTAATAAATATGGCGACAAAGATGAGGACAATAGTCCGAATAATGTAAATAGTGTACATAATACCTCATCTCAGAAATATAGACAGATACTGAAGGGCCGAAAGGTTGTAATAAATATGGCGACAAAGATGAGGACAATAGTCTGAATATTGTAAATAGTGTACATAATACCTCATCTCAGAAATATAGACAGATACTGAAAGGCCGAAAGGTTGTAATAAATATGGCGACAAAGATGAGGACAATAGTCCGAATAATGTAAATAGTGTACATAATACCTCATCTCAGAAATATAGACAGATACTGAAGGGCCGAAACGTTGTAATAAATATGTCGACAAAGATGAGGACAATAGTCCGAATAATGTAAATAGTGTACATAATACCTCATCTCAGAAATATAGACAGATACTGAAAGGGCCGAAAGGTTGTAATAAATATGGCGACAAAGATGAGGACAATAGTCCGAATAATGTAAATAGTGTACATAATACCTCATCTCAGAAATATAGACAGATACTGAAAGGCCGAAAGGTTGTAATAAATATGGCGACAAAGATGAGGACAATAGTCCGAATAATGTAAATAGTGTACACGCTTCTACATTTTGGAAGAAAAGGTTAGCGTGACAAGACTTTCGGATCTCCTGTATACTTCCTTCCTCCTTGTATCAGAGTTCATTCATCCTTTCTTTCTTTATTTCTTTCTAGAACCATTTGCATTGGGGTTTTTCTGTTTCTTTTTTGTCCTTTTCATTTTTTCCTTGTAACGTAGAAAGGGTTACTGAATGAGGATTAACCAAAGCAGAAGTTGGAAATGAAATGGCAGTCTTTGTAACATCAACAAAATACAATACTCGCCACCGTTGTGAAGTAGGTAAACCACTGTTAGTGGTGAACGACTTAGCATATTACTCCCACTTACAATAATATCCAACGTATTTATTTTATGGGTATTGAGATATAGCCATTACTCTTCGTAAGTACGGTATATATCATTCTTTCATTTTTTCTTTCTTTTCACTTTCCTTTCTTTATTTCTTTCTTTTTCGTTCTTTGTTACCCAACTCTTTATATTGTTTTTTTCCTTCTTTCTTTTTAGAACATTTTATATCGTCACTTTTTCTTTGTTTCTTCCGTTTGAGAATTATATGTAGTGTCTATTTTTGTTCCTTTACTCTTTTTTCTTTTTCCTGCTGTTTGTTTGTTTGCTTCTTTCTTTCTTTCTTTTTCGTTCATTCTTTTTTAGAACCTTTATATCTTTTTATTTATTTTTTCATTCTTTCTTTCTTTTTTTTAGAACTTTTTATATAGTTTCTTTTCTTTCTTTCCTTTCTGTCTTTTTTTTAGAAATTTCTATATCGTTTCTTTTTCTTTCTTTCTTTTTTTCCTTTTTCATAATTTTTATATTATCCCCTCTTTCTTTTTTTGCTTCTTTCTTTCTTTTTAGATTGTTTTACGTTTTCTCTTTCTTTCTTTTTAGTACGCGTTATATTATTTTCCTTTAATTATTTCTTTTTCGTTCTTTGTTTTTAAAACTTTTTATATTATTTCTTTTTAATTATTTTTTTATTTTTTTCATTCATACTTTTCTTTTTTTCCTTTTTAGAAATTTTTCTATCGAATTTTCTTCTTTCTTTTTATAATTTTTCATCTTGTACTTTTTCTTTCTTTATCTCTTTCTTTGTAGAAAATTTCTATATTGTCTCTTTTTCTTTTTTTCTCTATTTCTTTCTCTTTATAAATTTTAATATTGTCACCTTTTCTGTCTTTTTTTCGTTCTTTAATTGTTCCTTTCTTTATCTTCAGAAATGTTTCCATGGTCTCTTTTACCTTTCTCGTATTCTTTCCTTGCTTGAACTATTTATATTGTCTCTTTCATTTTTTTCTTCTTTTTAAATTTTTTTATTTTTCACTTTTTCTTTCTTTCTTTTTCTTTTTTCTCTTATAATTTTTTGTAGTTTTTCTTTCCTTCTTTCTTTTTCGAACATTTGATATCATCGCCTTTTCTTTCTTACTTTTTTTCTTTCTTTCTTAATTTCCTTTTTTTTCTTCTTTTTTAGAACTTGTATATTATCTCTTTTTAATCATTTTTTTCATTCTTTATTTCCTTTTTCTTTCTTTTTAAAATTTTTACATTGTTGCATTTTTCTTTCTTTTTTGCGAATTGTTTCTTTTTTCACTTACATTTTGACTTTCATTTTTTCTTCTTTTTAAAACTTTTTTATTTTTTTCACTTTTTCTTTGTTTCTTTTTCTTTTTTTTCTTACAGCTTTTTGTAGTTTTTCTTTCCTTGTTTCTTTTTCGAACATTTGATATCATCCCTTTTTCTTTCTTTCTTTCTTTCTTTCTTTCTTTTGAGAATTATTTTATGGTCCGTTTCTTCGTTTCTTTTCTTCAAAAAAATTTCCATGGTCTCCTTTTACTTTCTCCTTGTCTTTCTTTCTTTCTTTCTTTTTTTCTTCTTAATTTCTTTTTTTTTCTTTCTTTCTTTTTTAGAACTTTTATACTATCTCTTTTTAATTATTTTTCTTTTTTATTCTTTATTTCCTTTTTCTTTCTTTTTAAAATTTTTATATTGTTTCTTTTTCTTTCTTTTTTCGAACTGTTTCTATTGTCTCTTTTATTTCGACTTGCATTTCTTCTTTCTTTTCAAAACTTTTTATATTTTCCCTTTTTCTTTCCTTTTTTTTTCTTTCAAACTCTTACAAACTTTTTATATTTTCTGTTTTTCTTTCCTTCTTTCTTTTAAAATATTTGATATCGTCGCTTTTTCTTTCTTTCTTTCTTTATTTCTTTCTTTCTCTTGAGAATTATTTACATTGTCCGCTTTTTTTTTCTTTCTTTTTCTTAAAAATGTCTCCATGGTCCCTTTTATCCTTCTCTTATTCTTTCTTTCCTTCTTTCTTTCTTTCCTTCTTTCTTTCTCGATTATTTGTTATTTTCCGTTATTCTCTTCCCAACCATAATACCGTTCATCCATTCTTTATTATTTTCTTTCTCTTCCATCTTTCATTTTTATTCTATTGCTACCCACTCAACTTCAGTCATACAACTTAGCTTTTTACCCACAAAACAACAACTTACACATTTCTCTGATCACGCTTCACTGCATTCTGGGGTAGATGTAAGTCTTTGGAGTTCGTAGTTTTTAGGGGCGGGTTCAGATTATTGAACTTCAAGCAGGCGTGACCAAACGTTTCCTCAATTGCAACCGTGCGGTCTCCCGATGTTGGGAGTCACAGTTCTTACTCAACCCCTGCTGTCCATTTTTGTATCTTAAACAGTTTTAGTGTCATGAACGCTCAACAGAATGCGACAGTTATGGGATTTTAAAAAGACCTTATACGGTTTTAGCAATTAGTTTGAAATCAAAGAGCAGCAAAAATAAATAAAGGAAACGACTTTGAAACGAGAAATAAAGTAATTCGTAGAAAGGAGGTGGGGCAGAGGATAAAACGAAGGAATGAAAAGAAAATGACGGGCGTCAAAATTGAACAGATGAAATTAAAGAAAAAAATAAAATGACGAAGACGAAGAGCAAAAGGGAAAAGTCAGAAGGTAACAGGAAATAAAAAAGGAGAAAAAAAACAAAATAGAGATATGAAGAATGGTAAAAGGAAAGAAAGAAAAAGAAAAGAAAAAGAAGTGAAAAAAGAGATAATAAGAGAAAGAAAAAGAGAGAATAGAAATAATTTGAAGGGAAAGAAAGAAAGAAAGAAAGAAAGAAAGAAAGAAAGAAAGAAAGAGTAAACGGAACTGATTTGAAGAGAAAGAAATACAACGAAAGAACAAATTAACAGGTGAAAGACGAAAGAGAATGGAAACAATTTGAAAAGACTTTCAAAGAAAGTAAGAAAGAAAGAAAAAAAAAGGAAGAAAGCGAAAGAAAGAATACCGGAAAGCAAAAGAGACAATGAAAACAAACTGAAAAGAAAGAAAGAAAGAAAGAAAGAAAGAAAGAAAGAAAGAAAGAAAGAATGAAAAAAAAGAAAAGAAAGAAAGAAAGAAAGAAAGAAAGAAAGAAAGAAAGAATGAAAAAAAGAAAGAAAGAAAGAAAGAAAGAAAGAAAAGAGAGAATATAAATTATTTGAAGAGAAAGTAAGAAAGAAAGGAAAAGGGAATGAAAAAGAGAGAATGTGCACAATTTGGAGAGAAATAAATAAAGAAACAAAGAAAGAAAGGAAGACAGAAAATGGAGAATGTAAACAATTTGAAGAGAAGGTAAGGAAGAAAGAAAGAGTACAGGAAAGAACAAGTGGCAATGGAAACAATTTGAAAAGAAAGAAATAAAGAAAGAAAGAATGAAAGTAAGAAAGAAAGTAAGTAAGAAAGAAAGAAAGAAAGAGTAAACGGAACTGATTTGAAGAGAAAGAAATACAACGAAAGAACAAATTAACAGGGGAAAGAAGAAAGAGAATGGAAACAATTTAAAAAGACTTTCAAAGAAAGTAAGAAAGAAAGAAAAAAAAGGAAGAAAGCAAAAGAGACAATGAAAACAAACTGGAAAGAAAGAAAGAAAGAAAGAAAGAAAGGAAGAAAGAAAGAATGAAAAAAAGAAAGAAAAGAGAGAATATAAATTATTTGGAGAGAAAGTAAGAAAGAAAGAATAAGGGAATGAAAAAGAGAGAATGTGCACAATTTGGAGAGAAATAAATAAAGAAACAAAGAAAGAAAGGAAGACAGAAAATGGAGAATGTAAACAATTTGAAGAGAAGGTAAGGAAGAAAGAAAGAGTACAGGAAAGAACAAGTGGCAATGGAAACAATTTGAAAAGAAAGAAAGAATGAAAGTAAGAAAGAAAGTAAGTAAGAAAGAAAGAAAGAAAGAAAAAGATAATATAAATTATTTGAAGAGAAAGCAAGAAATAAAGAAAAAATAAAGGAAAGAAAAAGGTCAAGAACAAGAGAGAATGTTCATAATTTGGAGAGAATTAAAGGAATAACTAAAGAAAGAAAGAGAGAGAAAAAGAAAAGAAAAAATAGAGAATATAAATAATTGGAAGAAAAAGTAAAAAAGAGACAAAGATACCCGACTCTGCATAAAACGGGGTCGGATAGGTGTTTCCCGAGACGAGCCTCTGCCCTTCGAGTTGGCACCGTCCGGGGATGCCCTCCGCCCGGAGGCAGAGAGCTTAACTCAGCCCAGCTGAAGCGGAATCTCCAACACATACACTATTCACTACTGTATTTATGGGAATGGGGGGGGGGCATACCCGTTATCGTATGCTACAAAAGAAAGAAAGAAAGAAAGAAAGAAAAAACAGAAAGAAGGAATGAAGGAAAATCAACAGAATAAAGGAAACGAAACAATATATAAAATTCTGATAAAAAAAAGGAAGAAAAAATGAGAAAGAAATAAAACAAGAAAATTTGGAATAAAAAAAAAGAACAAAATCAATATTCGAATGAGAAAGAAATAAAGAAAGAAAAGAGAAAGAAAAGAAGGAGATGTCTAAATTCAGGACGTTTCGACCGTTGTACGCTCCGGCCTTCTTTAAGTTCTGTCTATATTTCTGAGATAAGGTATTGTAATTATTTACATTATTTAAATTGTTCAGACTGTTGTACTCATCTTTCTTGTCATACTAACGACGTTTCGACGGTTGTACGCACCGTCCTCCTTCAGGTTGTGTCTATATTTCTGAGATAAGTTATTGTAATTATTTACATTAGTAAAATGTTCACACTGTTGTCCTCATCTTTATTGCCATTTTTGCCTTTATTTTATTCTTTCATTCTTTCGTTCTCATCAGATTTTTGTTTCTTATTTCTTTCCTTTTTCTTTATTCTATTCCTTTTGTTTACGTTATTTCGATTGTTCGGATTGTGCTTTATCCTTATTGCCGTATTCACGACATTTCGGCCGATGTACGCTCCAGACTTCTTCAGGTGATTGGAATTATATATCACTGGACTTTATTTAATAAAAGCAAAAAATGCAAAGAAAATGAAGAAAGAAACAGAATAGGATAAAGAAAAAGAAACCATTTAAAAATCTGATTAAAAAAGAAAGAAGGAAAGAAAAAAAGACTCTCTGACTATACAGGGTGAGTCAAAATTATGTTAACACTAATATGAAAGGAATCATTTATATATATATATATATATATATATATATATATATATATATATATATATATATATATATATAGGTGTCAAAATTATGTTAACACTTATATGAAAGGAATCATTTTATATATATATATATATATATATATATATATATATATATATATATATATAAACAGGGTGTCAAAATTATGTTAACACTAATATGAGAGGAATCATTTGTTCATAGTTTACTGGACAGTCCCCACCTGTCCACCAGCACGATTGATGCACAACATACATCGATCAACAATACAATTTAGTGCCTTGGCATACATTTCAAGGGTGTTACAGGGCATCAGAGCAGGAGAATGCCGCGACCTATCCAATGATCTGGGAAACTTTTTAATTTCCAGCGATAAATGTAGAATTCATGTCTGGACTAAAGGTTGCGTCCTTCATGGAAACAATCAGCCAATATAACTTGGAAGATCACAGATATTTTGGGCTCGTATCCTAAGCAGTAAAATTATATTTACAGGGTGAGTCAAAATTATGTTAACTCTAATAAGAGAGGAATCATTTATTCGGAGTTTACTGAAAAGTCTCCGCCTGTCCACCACCACAATTGATGCACAAAAACCAGTGATCAACAGTACAATTAAGTGCCTTGACACACATTTCACGGGGAATGTTTGATATTACACCTTTTATTCTGTTCTTAAGTTCTTCAATGTCTCTAACATTTTTGTTATACACCCAACCCTTTATCTTGCCCCATAACCAGGTCACAGGGTATCAGATCAGGGGAATGTGGTGGCCATCACAGTAGTCTGCCGTGACCTATCCAAAAATTTGGGAGACTTTGATTGAGACAAGCGGTACAGGTAAAATGAGGCAGTGTACCATCCTTTTAAAAATACCCTGCTTGTCTGATTTGTAGGGCAATGGCAAATTCTTGAAGCATTTTTAAGTAAGTATTTGCAGTCATCATTGGAGTTGTAAAGAAATATGGGTCAATTACACCTTGTGACTTCTGGTTATGGGATATAATAAAGGATGCTATGTACTGGTTTCCTCTGTCCCTCTTGCCCTCAGTCTGTCCTGTGAGTATCAGATTTTCCAAGCCCTCCATCCTTGTTTGTATTCTGTTCTTAAGTTCTTCAATGTCTTTAACTTTTTTTGTCATACATGCAACCCTTTATCATACCCCATAACCAGAATGTCACAGGGTATCACATCAGGGCGAATGTGGTGGCCATGCTAGTAGTCTGCCATGACCTATCCAACAATTTGGGAAACATTTTGATCCAGACAAGTGCGAACAGTACAGGTAGAATGAGGCCGTGCACCATCCTGTTGGAAATACCCTGTTTGTCTGATTTGTGAGGGTATGTTATCAATGGCAAAGTCTTGCATCATTTCTAAGTTTGCATTTGCAGTCACCGTTGGAGTTGTAAAGAAATATGGACCAATTACACTTTGTGATTTCTGATTATGGCCTATGACAGAGGCTCGCGTGTATAGCAACAATACTCAAGGACAGAATAAAAAGTGTAATATCAAACATTCCCCATGAAATGTGTGTCAATACTATTACGGTTGCAAGTTCTCATCATTTTACAGTTGAAACTGGTAGATGTAACCGTAAGTTCTATGCTAACAGCTTCTTCTCTCGCACTTCTCGCTTGTGGAACTCTCTTCCGGATTCTTGCATTCTAGTCAAATTTGATCTTCAAAAATTTAAATGCAATGTCAATCGTTATCTTCTGTTTTCTTAATACTTGTTCATTTATTTTCCTTTCTTCTTAATAGTGTATTTTTTCATAGTCTCTAACATTCAGTAACCACTTAAGTCCTAGTGATTTTATTGCCTTGCTTGGGGTGAAATGACTGAAAAGAAATTTTCACGTCTAGGGTTAACCGTTAACTTACAGCAAAAGCTTAATTTTTTTCTTTGCCTTTTCAGCTAATCTGTGTATACAGAATTTTTTTTTATCTTCTTGTAATTTAAGTGTTTATATAAAAACAAATTTTAAGTACCTCCATGTGTTGAAATTCATTTCTTTTGAAAATGTTGAATTCCTTTATTATGAAACTTCTAAAATCCTCCCGCTACAAACTGGTGAGAAAAAGCAGCGCCGTTCGTTAATAACCTGTACCACAATCCTCTTCAAGGATAAGGAAGAAAGGTAACGACAAACACTTCATTTGAAGAGGTTATGGCTGAAATTTTCAGCCTGTTACACAGACTCGGAGGATCTTTCTCATTGTAAGTGGAATATAAAGGGAAAATGAGGCTGATTCGAATCCAGAGATTTAACAGGGCGCGTTCTAGCTTAACAGGTGGAACTAAAGAATGGAGCTAATATGAGTATTTGCCACGGGAATCTTTTTTTTAATTGGTATCACTCCAAGGAAGGCAGTAAAGCCACTAAAACATAAGGGGGGTTACGATTGACATTTGCATTTAAATATTTGAAGCATAAATTATGGAGACAGAAACATTAATAATGAGCGGGAAGAGGAAAGAGTAATCAGGAGAACTGTAGATAGCGATTGACATTGTATTTAAATTTTTCCATATTAAAGTTGAGAGGAAAGCATGAATCCAGAAGTGAGTTCCTCAAGCGAGAAGTGCGAGAAAAGAAACAGTTAGCATAGAACTTACGTCTACATCTAGCCAGCTCAACTGTGAATTGATGAGATCACGATACGTCTAGTGCTGTACTTAAATTCCAAAAAATCAACGTACCACAGAGAATAGCTCATCCGAACAATTACTATGAAAGTATTTATAGAAAAGACACAGAGAGGCAACCTTGCGGCGGTGGGAGAGTAAATGGAGCCGAGCCGCCAGATCAGGACCTGTAATATTGCCGATTCTTCGCTTGCTATTCACCTTGAAGCTCAAGGTAAATACCAGGCGCACCGGACCATATGTGGCAGCAATATTCTCAACATGGACGAATGGTAGTTTCAGAGAAAGTTACCACAGCTCTTTCGGCTGTCAAACTCTCCGCCTCGGCGGAGAGGAACCCGAACGAGTTTCGTCCGGGGAGATAGACAAGCCCTGAACCCGTTTAGGCAGGTTCGAAGGGAATATTTTTAGTCGAGCTTACGGGTTCGCAGAACCCAAGATAAACTCGGCTTTGTGCCACATATGACCCACGTGGAGGGGCGTTAAATATAATGATAGATTTAGAGATATTAGGAGATAGATTCCGCAGAGAAAAATTCTCTCTCACGACGCAGTGAACCGACTTTCTTAGCAGCTGACCTAGCAATGGATTCGACATAGTTTCCACATCATGTCAGCAGGGAACGTGAGCCCGATAACCCGCAAAGATTCACTCCCCTGGGGGTTACCATCAGCCATGCTGATTGAAGGCAGCGGAGTGTCTCTCAGATGATTAATAGTGATAGAATAAAAAAAAGCATGTAACGTTGCGTTTGTGGAAAAGAGGCCGTAAAACAGAGAATAAGTCATCACCTAGAAGAACGCTTAAAATGTTTTGAACAGTGCCAAGACGGGGAACTGAGGATCGAGCAGCAAATATGCACCATTTTGGATAGAAGCCATTATCCAAATGTTCAGTTTTTGGTATGTAACCCATTCTGTTGGCCTTGTGCCAAACTAATCCAAACTAAGTACTTATTGACAGATAAAAGAAGACATGGGCGCCTTTATTTCCTGGAGTGGTTTGAAGCACTTTTCCGGGGGCTTTTGTAATGGGATTTTTCATCGTGCTCCAAAGAGACATATTGGAACATGAACTGCTACCAAAAAGAGAAGCAAAACACGCTGTTTACTAAATCAGCAACAGCACCGGAAAAAGGGGTTTATGCACAGAGGTTACAGGAAAAAAAATATGATGGCTCCTACACATCTCGTTACATGTTTATCACTGGCTTGTGTACGCAAGTTTATATTTCAGCCATCGATTAGCTGTATTTGGATAATAGCAGGACACGGAGCCGAAAGTCTAGGGCGCAAGCTTATCTTCAGCAGGTATGTCGAGTGAGTTTTGTAAGCAGAATCGGGCACAAACATTCATATACAACCGCCACACACACACACACACACACACACACACATATATATATATATATATATATATATATATATATATATATATATATGTGTGTGTGTGTGTGTCTCTCTATATAGGAGAGAAAATAGCATGTGCACTTTGGATGGGGTGATGTTTTAGGTAGGCAGAGCTTTTGATAAGCCATGATCTCTACTGTCTGTCTCTCTCTCATGAACACACACACACACACATATATATATATATATATATATATATATATATATATATATATATATATAAAACACAGATTAACAAAAGACATATATATATATATATATATATATATATATATATATATATGTGTGTGTGTGTGTGTGTGTGTAAAATCAATAAGTTAACAAAAATGTAGTCTTGTTTTTACGAATTAATAAATATATAATATATATATATATATATATATATATATATATATATATATATATATATATAAATCGCAGTGAGCGTGAAACTCAGGGTTACAAAACACGCATCAATCCATATATATATATATATATATATATATATATATATATATATATATATATATGGGATAAATGTGACTATAACTACGAGTATAATAACAAAGTTCTTTAATGTCTCTAACAGTAAAATTACACACAGACTAAGCACACACACACACACGTATATATATATATATATATATATATATATATATATATATATATATATATATATGAAGCAAAAAGGAAAAATAAATAAAGAAAAAATTAAATGAGATACCTCTCGTATACTGTGGAAGAAATGGGCATTTTGTATTTTGAAATTTCAAATGTGCCATAACGAACAATTGAAATGTTTTAAATTTATAGTAATACATATACACATTAACAGACAATTTAACAGCGGAAGATGATCTCAGATATAAAACAAAAATAATCTGTAATATAAAAATTATTTAAAAGAAAATTTTGGTATTTTACTTAATCAATTTTCTGAGTCTATCAGGAAATTTATCCGTGAACTTAAAAAATATCGCAGGTAAAATAAATCGACATTATATGTTTAAATTATTTAAACATCTTGAATATATATATATATATATATATATATATATATATATATATATATGTGTGTGTGTGTGTGTGTGTGTGTGTGTGTGTGTGTGTCGGGGGGGGCTGCCTGCGTGTTCGGGAGTGTTTGTGTGTGTGGATGAGTGCATGTATAGAGGGAGAGCGAGGGTATAAATAAGAGGAGATGCCAGCATATTTTTTTTTTACGTCTATTCGTGTTCTTGTTTGAAGTTGGAAATGTTCCTTGAACAATCTTTCGACCCACGATGCCAAGGAGAAAAAGATAAAATTCTCGAAGAAAGAAGATCAAAGAATTTGGACATTTTTTTTCCTTCTCAAAAGAAACGCTTCAATGGAAACGAGTCCTCCAGACAATAAAGGTTGGCAGCAGAAAGAAAATGGAAGGGTCTTGGAGACTTTTCTTTTCTTTTTTTTTTATTTGGTTTGTTTATTTGAGAGTTGCTCAGAGGATGCACAAAAACGGACATGTCTGAACGGAGTCACTTTTCAAAATGTTGAGAGATTTCCTCACGTCGTAAAAAGTGCAAATGTTACAATATTACTATTCAGATTCCGAGATATACTTTTGGAAAAACACTGCAAAACTGAAAATAAACATTTTTATGTCATCAATAACCGAAAAATAAATTTATTTCTGAATTTAATAATTTGAAAATATGTAAAAATAAAATATCACTTCGAAATTTAATAATTTGAAAAAATGTAAAAATAAAAATATTTAGAAATGTAATAATGTGAAAATTTGCAAAAATAAAATATCATTTCTCAATTTAATAATTTAAAATATTTGAAAATAGTATATCTGAAATTTTAATTTTATTGTTAAATATATATATATATATATATATATATATATATATATATATATATATATATACATATATATATATATATATATATATATATACATATATATATATATATATATATATATATATATATATATATATATATATATATAATTTAAATTTAAAACAGATCACTTTAAGGTTCAATGTAATAAATTATTTCACCACAGCCTTTTAAAAGGACTGCGGATCATTATATCCTCCTTAGGTTTTGCCCATACGGATTACCTAGTTTTTCACAAACTATATATATATATATATATATATATATATATATTGTTAAATATAACAGAAAATAGAAAATGTCTGTTATGTTTGATCATGAGTAGTTCAAAACTTTGTATATTTTCTTTAATTTCGGAAGAAAATACAAAAAAAAAACATCATATATATATATATATATATATATATATATATATGTGTGTGTGTCAGTATATATATATATATATAATAAAGCACACACACACACACACACACACACATATATATATATATATATATATATATATATATATATATATATATATATATATATATATATATATATATATTAGAAATGGATTTTCCATTTATTAATCCAACATATTTGAGTACATGCTCCGTTTATTTATAAAATAATATATTCTTTTATTTCCATCTACTAGCCTTAATATTCGTTGAGATTGTCCATTACCCAGATGGCTTAGCGCTTGAGAATAGTAGATTCTGTAAGCCTGGATGTGTGGGTTGTATGGTGGATAACGGCTAGAAATGACTAATCGGAGTGCCGAGTTCGAATTACAATAAGGTCCCTTACATTCACTTATGCGCAAATAGCCTTCAACTATGGTTTAAATAACATGATAGACTGGGATCTTATAGCCTTGGCTGGTAACTAGCCTAACGCAGAAAGTAAAAGCAGTCTATTTCGGGTATTCTTCTGCCGATTCAGTTGCATATGTCACCGAAGGAAGGAAGGAAGGAAGGAAGAGAGTGAGGGTGAGTAGGAGGAATGGTATGCGCAAAAGGTCTCCCCAGACTATCATGCAGCGACTGCACTCAAAAAGAAAATAAGCAATAACAGCGTAGAGCGAGTCAAAATGAGACTGAACCCTTATCCGCTAAAGAAAGACTTGCGCGACAGATGTAACCTGCCCGTCAACACGCGACTAGTGTTAAAAGAGAAAAAAAAAAAACATTATTCCGTACTTACAATATTTGAACTATACGTAAATGTTGCCAGGCAGAAAATATCAAGCAGGAAATATTCTATGATCATGCAAAACTAGGTGTGAAAGTGATGATGACTTCATATTCGACGGATGATATACGCAAACATAAATCTGAAAGAGGAGTAGGACTCATACTAGATTAATACATGGAGAAACGTGTCTTGAAATGCTGTCCACTGTCTGACAGAATTCTACTAGTTAAGCTGAAATGGAAACCATTTAATTCATACGTTATAATAGCATATGTAATAGCGGAATAAGGCAGAAACGAAATTGCTAAATTGCACTGCGCACAAGGATAGAACCAAAGCACAATGAAAATAACAAGAAATAGCTATCACCTTGTGAGATTTAAAATCTATAGGAGAAAATGGGAAAGAAAATGGAATATTTGAAAATTATTGGCTCGGAAAAACAAAAAAAAAAGGACAAATGATGAAGAGAAAAATACTGTATAATTTATCAACACCCGCATTCAAAAAGCACCGAAGAATCATGTGAACATTAAAAAAAAGGGAAATCTAGGAGAAATATATACTGTAGAAAAGTTCAGAAATGCAGTTCTACAATCCAAAACCTATCCAACATCCGATTGTCTTCTTCGACCATTTTTCGACGATATGCAGAATCAAACAAAAAGTATGAAAATTATTCCTCTCTGCCTTTTCTTTATTCCTTATCCTCATCTTCTTCATATTACCCTTTTCCGTCCTATTCACCATCAACATTTTTCCCATTATTATTTTTATTATTGTTAGTAGTAGTAGTAGGAGGAGTAGTAGTAATAGTAGTAGTAGTAGTAGTAGTAGTAGTAGTAGTAGCAGCAGTAGTAGTATTCCCCTCTGCCTTTTCCTTCTTCTTTATCCTCATCTTCTTCATTTTCTACTTCTCCATCCTATTCACCATCATCTTCTTCTTCCAATTATTATTATTATTATTATTATTATTATTATTATTATTATTATTCCTCTGCCTTTTTCCTTCTTCTTTATCCTCATCTTCTTCATTTTCTACTTCTCCATCCTATTCCATCATCATCTTCTTCTTCCAATTATTATTATTATTATTATTATTTATTATTATTATTCCCCTCTGCCTTTTCCTTCTTCTTTATCCTCATCTTCTTCATTTTCTACTTCTCCATCCTATTCACCATCATCTTCTTCTTCCCATTATTATTATTATTATTATTATTATTATTATTATTATTACCTTGCCTTTTCCTTCTTCTTTATCCTCATCTTCTTCATTTTCTACTTCTCCATCCTATTCGGATCATCTTCTTCTTCCCATTATTATTATTATTATTATTATTATTATTATTATTATTCACACTCTACC
>CAHIKZ030001177.1:282500-300000 GCA_903632075.3 Acanthosepion pharaonis
TTATCCTCATCTTCTTCATTTTATTACTTCTCCATCCTATTCACCATCATCTTCTTCTTCCCATTATTATTATTATTATTATTATTATTCACCTCTGCCTTTTCCTTCTTCTTTATCCTCATCTTCTTCATTTTCTACTTCTCCATCCTATTCACCATCATCTTCTTCTTCCCATTATTATTATTATTATTATTATTATTATTATTATTATTATTATTATTCCCTCTGCTTTTCCTTCTTCTTTATCCTCATCTTCTTCATTTTCTACTTCTCCATCCTATTCACCATCATCTTCTTCTTCCCATTATTATTATTATTATTATTATTATTATTATTATTATTATTATTCACCTCTGCCTTTTCCTTCTTCTTTATCCTCATCTTCTTCATTTTCTACTTCTCCATCCTATTCACCATCATCTTCTTCTTCCCATTATTATTATTATTATTATTATTATTATTATTATTATTATTATTCACCTCTGCCTTTTCCTTCTTCTTTATCCCATCTTCTTCATTTTCTACTTCTCCATCCTATTCACCATCATCTTCTTCTTCCCATTATTATTATTATTATTATTATTATTATTCCCTCTGCCTTTTCCTTCTTCTTTATCCTCATCTTCTTCATTTTCCTTCTCCATCCTATTCACCATCATCTTCTTCTTCATTATTATTTATTATTATTCCATCTCTGCCTTTTCCTTCTTCATCCTCATCTTCTTCATTTTCTACTTCTCCATTATTCTCCATCATCTTCTTCTTCCCATTATTATTATTATTATTATTATTATTATTATTATTATTATTATTCACCTCTGCCTTTTCCTTCTTCTTTATCCTCATCTTCTTCATTTTCTTCTCCATCCTATTCACCATCATCTTCTTCTTCCCATTATTATTATTATTATTATTATTATTATTATTATTCACCTCTGCCTTTTCCTTCTTTTCCTTCTCTTTATCCTCATCTTCTTCATTTTCTACTTCTCCATCCTATTCACCATCATCTTCTTCTTCCCATTATTATTATTATTATTATTATTATTATTATTATTATTATTCCCTCTGCCTTTTCCTTCTTCTTTTTTTATCCTCATCTTCTTCATTTTTATTTCTCCATCATATTCACCATCATCTTCTTCTTCCCATTATTATTATTATTATTATTATTATTATTATTATTATTATTATTATTATTATTATTATTCCCCTCTGCCTTTTCCTTCTTCTTTATCCTCATCTTCTTCATTTTCTACTTCTCCATCCTATTCACCATCATCATCTTCTTCCCATTATTATTATTATTATTATTATTATTATTATTATTATTATTATTCACTTCTGCTTTTTCCTTCTTCTTTATCCTCATCTTCATTTTCTACTTCAATTTCCATTTATCATCATCATCACCTTCCATCTCTTGGTATTTTCATTACTTTCCGTACGACACTAAAATATCAGACAGATATACTGAGTATTTTCGATCGTTCAAATATCTACAATTGCATGTGGAATGCCTGTTCAACTACTCAAAATTTCGTTAATCAACCCTTCGCATTACGAGGAATTGTCGCATGCCCTCGTCGTCCTTGGCACAGCACCGCAGGCCGTCTTTTCACGGGAGCTGTAAAGTAAATCGCGCAAAACGAAAATCTGTGAGAATCGCCGGATACACACTGCGAACAGAACGTTTTTACAACAGAGTTGGGCGGTTCTAAAACGGACGAGGCATCGGGCTATCGGCAGCGTTCACGTTTCATTTACAGACTTACTCAAATAACATATACACAACAATAAATTTACTTAAGTGTTGATCAGTCAGAAATATGTTGAACTAGCTTAAAAGCCGCCATATCAGGCGTCATTTAAGCTAGCTCCTGTGGAAGGATCTTGACTGAGCCTTTGTCTTCATTAGGAGTTTGAGAGTTCCTAAGTCTTTGCATATACACAGCATTGGAAACTCTCCTGACTGTTGTGTGCTGTGGATTTTCATTTCCATGGGACTTTATTGTCCTCGCTGCTGCCTTGGCACTTTTGATTGGAATTTGGTCCTCTGCTTTTCTTTTTTGCGATGCATACTACTGCCGTATGCGATAGGCAATAATGAACTCCGGAAGGACTCAAAATTGATCTCTGCATTTAAGTGTTGCATTAATATTTAAGCATAGCTTTTAAATGTCCAACGATAACGCTTCTGTCGCCAATTAATTTAAAGACAATTTGATGTACGTAGGGCCTTACTTTCCGTAGAAACAATTATTTTTATTTCATCGGTGACTTTCGCTGGATTTTGCAATTAATTTCGATTATTCCCAAATATATTTCCAAGATATAAAATTATTAACGTTCAAAATGTTCATCGCCAAAAAAGTACGTAAAAAAAAAATTCCGAAAACAATTGCAATAATGGAAAATTTGGAATCCAAAATTTCAGGATTTCGGATCCAGATCCGACCTTGTGTGTTTTTAATTTGCTTATGAAGTCTGCAGGATTCCAAAATGGTTTGATATTCTGGGCTATGGCTTCTAGGAGTAAAGTTGAAAATGTGGGACACACTGACATTTGCATTTAATTATATAGAAGTATGCTGTTCTTGACATTATTGTTTTCCCACCATTTCTGGTTTTACTTGTCTTCAAATAAAATTATGCAATATGACTAATCTACCGTATGATTTCTCTTCTTTAAAACAAAATGTACGTTACTGGGCAGTTTTTCTAAGCCAAGGAGCCATTCCCAAAAGGCCCCACTGATCTACTTGATTAAGTTCAAATCTAATTTACCTTAGAACTAAAAGACTAGAAACACTCAATTTTTGAATAAAGTATAAATAATAAATATATTAAAATAATTAGTCCATTTTAAAATATATATATAAAACTTTAAACGTTATTTTTAGTGTATGCTCGCATTTAAGTAGGCCTCCCGTTTATATATTAAACAGTATCTTCATTTATTTTTACCCACCGGCTTGAATTTTCGTAAATTCTTATTAAAGAAAGTAAGCGAAACTAAGCTTTCAAGCAAAATTTTTCTTGTCAACGATCATTCAAGCAGTTTCAGTAGCCAAACGTAAACAAAGAGAATTTGGGTAATTTGCAGAGTAAGTCCCGATCTCAGTTTCAAACAAGAATTTCCCAATAGTGACATTTAGGCATGAATTTACATGCTTAAGTCGAAAATAACAATGAAATTTTGTTAAAATGTAGTATTTTGAAGTTTTCGACAATAAGGCTTCAGACTCATTCTTGTACATCCGCGTACGGTCCGTCCGCCATTACTAATTTTTTCATGTTTGCCTCGACCAATCATGCGCGGGAATTTTCTTAGTTAACGGCCTATTTACTAATCTTAATCGCCTCAATTACTGCGCAAAACCAAAAGAAGTCTCTAGACACATTTGAAAGTGAAGCTTGTATTAAATTGTTTTTTTTTTTTGTTTGTTTTTTTTTTGGTAAATTTGTTTAAGTTATTGAGATAAGAAATGACAAGTGTTGTTCTTTTATAGTGAAGCTTTTTTGTTGTTTTTATTGTAAAGCTTTTTATAGTGAAGCTGTAATAATAATGACTTCTTGGTTAAATAATGAAATAAATAAAATTATAAAACAAATAATAATTAAATACATAATAAATCAAATTAAATAATAAAACAAATAATTATCATGTTTTTTTTTCAATTTCCCGCTACGTTTGTTCATTGTGTGCGTAATAATCAAGACAAATGAAGCTTCGGTGCATGATTACTTGAGGCAAACGTATGTAAACAACACCATTAATGGCTGCCAGGCTGTAGCAGCGACGCGAATAAGGCCGAAATTTTATTTTCCATAACACCAAAACGATAGATTTGGGCAAGATTTGGTTGTTACTTTCGAATTAAGCATGTAAATTTACCCCGAAATGTGACTATTCGGGAAATTCTCATTAGAAACTGAGCGTGGGGCTTACACTGCAAATCCAACTGATTTCTTTCATTTTCAACGTTTCCTGCCGAAGAGCGCAAACTTTTCATTAATAAAATTCCTCGAAATTTCAGGCAAGTATTTGAAAATAAATATAGTAATTAATGTATAAACGGAGCACCTAATACTGTTTAATGATGTTTAAAATGATAAACGTCTTTCTGTTAAAAAAAAGAATCATACTTAAACTTAATGTTAAAATAATCCTACATAATATAATGGATTCTAATACATTTAACTGTTCTTAAAAAGAATATAGTAAAATAAAAATTAAAAAGGAGAATATTTCAAATCGTAGTTAAATAAAAAGTATTATAAAAAAAAAAAAAAAAAAAAAACGAAAATCTTTAAATTTAAAAAATGACGTTGAATTTTTTTTATCGTTCACAATTTTAAAAAAAAACATTCAGACGACATCCATTCAACTGATGTCAGGTTTCATTGTAAAATACATCCCTACCCCTTACCAAATTGTAACTAATAACTGATACAATAATACTGACATAAGTGAAAATCTAGACATCTCTTGTCCAATTTAAGTAGAATATTCTGTAACCATGGAAACGTGATTTTAGCTGTGTCTTTAAAACCCGGTAATTTTAAAAAGTTACTCCAAAATTCAACGAAGATGAAATGGAACTAATGCTTTTAATTTAATTGCAAAAATTAAATTCAGGGTTTTTCTTCTATTTTTGAAACATGGTTGGAACTGTGTGTGGAAAAACCATATTTTAAATCAATTAATTTATAATATATATATATATATATATATATATATATATATATATATATATATTCAGCCATCAATCGTTTGAATAACATATAGTGATATTAAGAAAAGCTTAGTCTAGTCTAGAACCAGTAGACGGGAATAAAGTGATTAGGAAAACTGCATTCTTTAAATATTCCATGTGAACAAGACCTTGAAAATAAACAATTTAAATAACTTATGTAGATATCTTTACGTGGATGTGCTGAAAATTTGTTAGTTTGTCTAAGAAGCCCTTCCCTTGTTATTTAATCATTTGGTCTGATGTTGTGATGATGCTCGAATCGAGATCTTCACAATATCATGTCATAGAAAAAACGTTGCTTCGTTAGACACAATGTCAAGGAGGGAGTAGATGAGTAGATTGAGTAAAAAAAAATATTATTTTTAATCGTGATTTTTTCCTGACCTCGGATTCAATATATATATATATATATATATATATATATATATATATATATATATATATATATATATATATATATAAACATTAATCAGTTTGTCTGGAGATCGCTAAAGCGTGAAACCCAGGGTCACAAACTCACATCTATCCAACCAAATATGTTAGCTCTATCTCTGATATTGAGCGCTGTCCAATAAATGTAAATATAAAAGTGAACATAGAAGTCAACACTTAGAGGCGACAGTCTGTTTCATGCTATATGCAATCGTTTTAAATAGTAAAAATGACACAGCCTGTCGCCTCTGGGTGTTGACTTCAATGTTTACTTTTACATTTATATTTAAAAAAAAACGCTCTATCTCTGATATTGAGCACTTTATCCCATAAACATACCACAACTTAAAACTATATATATATATATATATATATATATATATATATATATATATGTGTGTGTGTGAGATGAGATTAGGTGAGACAATGTAGACAGGTAGTGAGCACACTGTGATACGTCGTATACATTTGCATTCATCAATCTTTATTTTTTAAATTCAGACACGTTTGCTAAAAAGCTCGAGGCTGTCAAAATTTGGAGAAGATTATCTTGCGACATATTTTTTTTTCATATTCGAATTTGTGCCTCAGAAACTCACAGCAATATTCACCTGGAACTGTGCCAACTTGCGCTGAGGTTCGCATTCCCTCCCATCAAGCCATGTTTAAGTACGCGGAAATTGTAGCGGATAGGTGTGATGGTGGAAGAGAGTTGCGTATCGATATATCCAAATATTGATCGCGATCCACTTGTTCAAATAACGTCGGCAACGTTCAGGTAAGTAAAAAGCAAAAACAAAGTGCCAGAGATCAAAGGAAATATTCGCAGAAAGAAGATTAAGAAAAGTGGGAATTAACAAATCAATAGGTAGATATGTAGATCGATCGATAGATCCAAAGCTGGCTCCAAGATATCCAGTGATAAACTGGTGGCGTGATACATGTGCATATCTATCTATCTATCTATCTATCTATCTATCTATCTATCTATCTATCTATCTATTCTCCGTCTGTTCACATCTATCTATTCTATCATTCATATATATATATATATATATATATATATATATATATATATATATATATATATATATATATATATAATTATTTATTAATATGTTTAATTATATTTATGCTCTACTTTTGTATCGAGCACTATTTTTTAAAAATAATAACTAAAATACTAAGGGACTTTGGATTATTTACCTAACCCAGTTCCTTCCTATTTTCTATATATTTTCACACACATATATATATATATATATATATATATATATATAGGAAAATTTCTGTAATCCAAGTAGAACCTAATAATATAAAATATTCAAACTGATCAAAAGAAAACTCAGTATATTTATTATAGTGCACATATAAATGAATTACATAAAAATGAAACTAATTGTACCCCATTTTGGTGTAATATTTGCCCATTTAACAAAGTTTTTACCATGCTTGCCACCCCATGAACAAACATTTTCTTTTTGTGGATCAGTTTGATATATATTTATATATTATATATATATATATATATATATATATATATATATATATATATTTATATATATATATAATATATATATATATATATATATATATATATATATATATATATATATATATATATATATATATATATATATATATATATATATATATATATATATAATTTTTAATTCATATATATATATATATATATATATATGTGTGTGTGTGTGTGTGTATATGTGTGTGTGTGTGTGTGTGTGTGTGTGTATCATGTGTATTTAGACAGGAATCTTTCATTTATACATGTTTCATTAAAGACGACAGACAAGTTACCGCGATTAAGCTTTTTATTTGAGTTTTCTTCTGTTCGAATAAGAGTTTTCTTTTTTTGGACACAGTGTGTGTAGAAACTGTCCAAATGTTCTGTAATTCCGAGCACCTTTGGCTATACTTTCTGCCATTATCAAGGATGATTTTATTCATGCTTTTTAATTCGGTGTGTGGGTTGTGTGTATGCTTTTAGTGTTAAAGAGATGTTTTATTTTTTGAACACAGCACATTATGGCCGTGTTCGTAGTTAATATTATTAATTGTTGGCTTTTTCTTTTTTTTATTATTCAGGTTTCCACTAATTATCATCTTTTTTTACATGTGGATGAGGTTTGTATTTTCTACTACTATGTTTAGGATGGAGTCTGGTGTGTGTTTAAATGAGTTCTAATGGAGCTGTGGTCGGATAGGTGTAACGTAAGGCGTCTGGGTGTAGTAATGTGACCGATGTAATTATTTATAAATTCGGTTTGATGAGACACAGAGTTCCTTAAAAGGAATTTGAACTCACAATTAATGTTCGTTCGTTGTAATTTTGATTTTACTGGTGTTATTTTTTAGGATAAGGTTAGCTGTTTTAAAATTTTTGTAGTAGAGAATTCATTTCATTATTTTTTTTTGTTCCGGTCAGTTGGGTTAGTGTATTTCTTTATGATATTTCTAAGTGAAGATTCAAAAACTTATGTATCTCTCACCAAATAAAATCCGGCCTAATCATTTCCTTCTACCTAAGAGCTCTAAGAACATGCAGCCCAGATTGTTTACACGAAAAAGACAAATACATTGTAAACACATTCAATCTTCTCTGGTGCCCTAATTATTTTATATTCAATGCGAAACAAAAGGCCCCTAAAATATTCCAAAACAAAAAACGGTCCCTACTGAGAAACCCAATGAATCAAAAAATAAATTATCCTGCTACTAATACCTTCACATCGACTGTCGAAAAGAATCTATCTAAAATCAACATAAATGCCATTACTATTACATCCAAAGCAGTAAAAGACTTAGTCAATACTAAACAAAACAATAATCTAAAACTTAATGGAGGTGTTTATTCCATCGCCTGTGAATTTTGTGAAAAATGCACAGAAGAAACTTCAATGAATCGAAATAACACACACACACACACACACACATACACATATATATATATATATATATGTGTGTGTGTGTGTGTGTGTATTATCTTATTGTAAGAGATTTGAACAAAAACATGAACACAAAAGGGACATTTTACAAAATAATACATGAAATGTGCTGGTTGCCCACCGTAACGAGACTGACCACAACTATGACATAAAAATGCTACTCAAATAATGGAGGAATTAATTCACTACAACTTAAATGGCTAGAGAGTACGTTAATTGGTGGTTACTTTTCGAGCGAGTATTATTGAGCATGCACTATTATTGTGAGTTTTATTCGAAGGCGTCGTACACCAGTATTGTTCACCGGCGTTACTATAATTGTGTCTGCGATTACAACGTCTCTACTACAACGGGCATTACAAATGTGAAAACGCGCATTCGTTGAGATTGCAAAAAAGACTGATAAATATCTGAGCAGAATAATTATATGATATATAATTCAAGATAACATCTCCTATGGTGGGTGGTATTTTACTTAAAGTGGTATTTTACTTAAATTTTACTTAATAATTATTTGTATAATTATCGGTTTTAGTGTTCTGAGTCTTTCCTTACATTGGTTTCTGTAGAGTATTTTGATTTTATCTTCTAGTATTTGTCCTATGTTGATAGTTGTACTTTGGTCTTTCAATGTATATAAGGACTGCATTAAGTTTCAAAAGGGGACAGGTCAGTATTCGTGATAGTGTGGTTCATGTGTGCCCAATGTAAGTATTTAATGTTGTCCTTAGATTATCAGTGTTGCATCCTCCCAGGATGTGCATCAGAATTCACAGATAACATTATTTTTACACAGAAGGCATTTCTAAGTCCCAGTGTTGCTGAAAATAATTAAGTTAGATGTTTTTAAGTTACTATAATAGATAATAAATCTTGCGTGTTTGTTAGGATAATTGAGTTATTTGTACGGGTGTATTTTGTTTTTAATTGCCTTTTCGTCATGCTTTAATTAGAACAGTCATAAGGAGGATTAAATAATTCTAATGAGATTTACATATGAACAGGTTCGGACAGTTTATACACAGCTTTGAGCACAATTCTCAACATCTTATCAGAAAATTGAAAAAAAAAAAACGATAAAATTATTAAACGTTGGCTTATGGTTAGTTCTTTTTAATCCAACATGTCTAGGTGAATATCTGAAGTTTATATATATATATATATATATATATATATATATATATATATATATATATATATATATAGTTAGTTAGTTAGACTCGTCCGAGTATTTTGGTTTGTGATTGAACAAAGCAATGCCCAAGGGAAAATAAGGGATAAAAAAAAGAATGAACTAAGACCATGAAATTGAGGCGTAAACAATCGTCTAGAATTCAAGCTCAGAGTCCAAAGAAAAATACCCCAAGTAGAGCAAACCTAATTATGAACCTGAAGAGCCAGGTAAACCTACCTACGTTTCTATGCAGATCGTCAGGGTACCCTGACGATCCGTATAGGTGAAACCTAGGTAGTTTTACCAGGTTCATATATATATATATATATATATATATATATATATATATATATATATATATATATATATATAGGTAAGTTGATGCGTACATGAAAATTGGAAATTATCAGATTCAATAAAATCATTTATTAACTGAAAGGTATGAATGAACAGTCAATTGTAAACCTTAAAACTTAGTTAAACTTTGGAATTTGATCATGTTTTTTCTTATATTTTAGTTGTACTGCGTTGCTTATCTTTCTATTTCTAAGATTAATTTGGATTTAATGTAATTTGGTATTAATCTCTTGGTAATATTAGTAACTTCTTGTACGGATGTATTGGTATTTGGTTGGTATTTTTGACATTTTACATTGATTGTTTAATGTTTCTAACATCTTATATGAAGAAAGATTATTCAACTGTTGCATATTAATTTACCAAATAATTCTATATATTTAGATTATTTACTAGTTTCTTGAAGAAGCTATTTATTATCTAGTTTGTATAATTTATGTAGCCATTTACATCCGCTGTAATCTGGCTGCAATTAGATGTCAATCTAAGGGTCATGACCTATTTATAAAAATAATTTTTAATTTTTGCCCCCACAATAGGAACAACAGAAACTGTAAATTGTGTATGGTGGGGAAATCAACAATCACATTCAAGAATCAAAACAGCATATTTAACAAGAGGAATGAAATAATGGGGAAATGCAGACATTTAAGCAAGCATCTACTCTGTTATCTAAATGCTTATATAGAAAGAAAAGAAATAAATGCCCCATAAAACGCAATCCCATCACAAACAGAAATCACTATAGCTAACATCTAATCCATGTCAATTCTAAACACAATCCACCCAGTAAAGATAACCACAATATCAACAAATAACTAACACACTATTACCGAACAATACAAAACACATACAATTACTATAACTATATCCTTTAAAAAACGCAGAAAAAATCACACACACATCCTATTCACAACACCTACATCAACAAAATATTAACTAACAAAATATTACCCAATCACACAAAAAACAACCAAATTACTACAACTACATTTGTTTTTGAAAGACACGAACACTACATATAATAAAGCGAAAATAGAAAAATAAATGGGAACGTAGAGGCGCGAAGGTACAAACACATCCACATAAACACAGACAAGCACAAACAAACAATAAAAACGCACACACAAACGCACAAACATAAACGTCCGGGTGTGCGCATGCGTGTATATTTGTATGTATGTGAATAATCATAGGTTAAAGTAAATGACCAAAACAACAGCAATAAACCAGAGATAAACGTTAAAGAAAACAAAGTCAAGGAGGACACTAAACATAAACCAATGGAAAAATACAAAAGAAACAATTGATTCAACAACATCGCCAACACGCAATAAACTGCTCTTTCATAGAACTAAATATAAAAGGCTTATCAAGCGGTAAATAAAACACCCATACCACAAGAAAAGAATAAAACAACTATACCTTCTAGTATATCCGTCTACTAGGGCGGCTAGTATATATGCCTGACAGCCATGACTGGGTTCTCCTGTTTGTGACGCATGGTGCAGAGTCCCGTTCCCAGATAGGGTCTGCCAGCAGCCACCCTGTTGACCCAAGGCAGCACTATCTCCTCAACACACTTGATGCAGGCCTCTGTGTTGAGTCTGAGGCCCTGTGGGAAGATGAATGGAGGCAAAACGTTGCCATCACAAGTAACACCGAAACACTGTCAAATATTCGCATAACGTTTGCAAATATCTGGCCGAGTGTATTGCATCATAGTTCTCTTATACGTATTATGACTATTTATTGTAGTTTTAATCCTCTCAAGTCCACGAATTAACTTTAATCGGCTTAAATCAAATTATGATGCCTAAACAGACACACACACACACACACACACACACACACACACACACACACATATATATATATATATATATATATATATATATATATATATATCCCAGACGCTTGCTCAGGCAAATTTTGTGTTTGTTCAACAGCCACAGAGACCACTGGTGTTTTATACTGCAACTGGGCTGAGCAGACCTTAGTTACGGTTTCTGGAGAGAAAGTGTTACCTAGCGTGATCAACAATCTGAACAAGACAAGCACGCTCAAAAAATGGCTTGTGAATTCCTACTAAGCAAAGCCATCGGTAGCCCCCGGTTTCACTCACAAGGCTTAGGGCCAAGGATCAAAAACACCAGCATAAACATACACACATAACACAAAAACACACAGACGTGCAAACACGAACACACAAATGTACACGTGCGAATACGTGTATGCGAGCATATTTGTATGCATGTTCACATGCATGCGCGCACATACACAAGCACACACAAAAATTCCCGCACCAACATACAAGCACGCACAAAAATTCAAGCATAACATAAACTGAATGGTAAAAACAATAACAATATATCAGAGATCAAAACAGTAGCAATATATAAAATTTAAGACAATTTATATATACATATATATATATATATATATATATATATATATATATATATATATATATATATATATATATATATAAAACAAAGTTAAGGAGCACACTAAACATAAACCAATGGAAAAAATACAAGAGAAACAATTGATTGGTTTAACAACATCGCCAATATACAAAACACTACACTCTTTCATAGAACTAAACATAAAAGACTTATCAAGCGAAAAGGATAATAACACACACATAACACAATAAAATTATATAACAAGATCTCACTAGGTAAAGTTAGCTAATACAACCTACTAAAAATACATATACATTTAACACAAACACAAAGGTAGACGCGCATATATGCGTACACATCCACAGGCACACACGTAACCGCACATCAGCACAAACATACATACACACACAAAAATCACATCAGGACGTAAATTAAGGGGTCAAAACAGTAGCAATAAACGAGAGATCAACAGAGAAAATGAGGAATGAGTAAAAAAGGAAAAAAAAAGGAAGGGAGAAAAAGAATTCAACAACCGATCAACATATATCAACTGAAAAGAAAAATAACACAATCATACAACAATAAAAGATTTGAAAAATCGAGAAATATCAGCAGTTTAACCTCGAAATTTCGAAGTAAACCTGAGTTAAATGTAAAAACTTTTTCGTAATAATTCTATTAACGCACTATCTCCATCTTCGATATGAAGCACTCTACCGCAAATATGCTTGCCTTAAATGACACCTTATCAGCAAAAAACTTAAAAATTTGCAATTTTGCCTTCAAAAACAGACTTCCAAATTAACAATACATAGATACATATATATATATATATATATATATATATATATATAATCTTAGATAGATCTAGATAGATATTACTAAAAATACTTTCTATTTCAGTGTGCTGATTTAAAATCCAACGGCACTAACACACACACACACACACACACATATATATATATGTTGTGAGAGATAGAGAGATAGATATACCAATAAGATATTTTATATAGATAATTCTATTATCATTGAGTACATATCATCGCATAAATATATAAAATTTAAGACAATTTATAAATACATATATATATATATATTAATTTATTGATGTCATTTAATTCATATCTATCTATTCTATCTCTTTCTATATCTATTCATCTATCTATATATCTATACATACATACATATATATATATATATATATATATATATATAGACCGTTAGATAGAAATAATAATCATATTTTACCTTGCGTATCATGTATCCATTATGCCTAGGCATAATATATACATGATATACCTGTCTTTATGCATTATATATATATATATATATATATATATATATATATATATATATATATATATATATAGGCATAAAAGCGAAGTAAGTGTCAACTCAGATGCATAGATATATTGACACACTGAATTTGATCAATTTGATTCATGTTATATAAATCGTTATGAGAATTTCAAAATTTTATGGCGTTTGATCGAATACAAGAAGGCATCATTTTAGAAATACGAAATTCCGAACGATATATTGCTACAATGATGGTTATTTTACGACAATTTACAGGTCAGAAAGACGAAAGGAAGTGAGGCGTAAAAATGGGAAAGGTAGAAAGAGAAAAGGAGAGAAAGTGTGACAGAGAAAGGGAGAATAAAAAGAAAAAAGGTAGAGAGAGAGAAAGAGATAGAAAACGAGAGAGAGAGAGAGAGACAGTGACAGGGAAAAAGAAAACCAAAGACGAGAGATTGGCACAGATAGAAAAAGAAAGTAACAAAAGGAGCAAAGAAATAAGAGATAAAAAAGACCTATGGGAGAGAGAAATGAAGAAAAAGAAATGAAAAGAAAAAATCAAAAGTGTAAGAGAAAAAAAAAGAAAAGAGATGGGCTGAGTAGAAGATATAAAGAGAATGAGAACGGATAGGATATGTGAGGAGAAAAACAAAGAAAAAAGAGGAAAGGAGTAAAATAAAAATAAAAAAATGATATAATATTGAAAAAGAGTAAAAAGAAACATGTGAAATGCGTAGAGAAAGAAAGAAAGAAAGAAAGAACGAGAAGAAAAGAAAGAACGAGAAGAAAAGAAAGAAAGAACGAGAAGAAAGAAAGAACGAGAAGAAAAGAAAGAAAGAACGAGAAGAAAGAAAGAAAGAAAGAACGAGAAGAAAGAAAGAAAGAACGAGAAGAAAAGAAAGAAAGAACGAGAAGAAAGAAAGAAAGAAAGAAAGAAAGAAAGAACGAGAAGAAAGAAAGAAAGAACGAGAAGAAAAGAAAGAAAGAACGAGAAGAAAAGAAAGAAAGAACGAGAAGAAAGAAAGAAAGAAAGAAAGAACGAGAAGAAAAGAAAGAAAGAACGAGAAGAAAAGAAAGAAAGAACGAGAAGAAAGAAAGAAAGAAAGAAAGATAGAACGAGAAGAAAAGAAAGAAAGAACGAGAAGAAAGAAAGAACGAGAAGAAAGAAAGAAAGAACGAGAAGAAAGAAAGAACGAGAAGAAAAGAAAGAACGAGAAGAAAGAAAGAAAGAACGAGAAGAAAGAAAGAACGAGAAGAAAAGAAAGAACGAGAAGAAAGAAAGAAAGAAAGAAAGAACGAGAAGAAAAGAAAGAAAGAACGAGAAGAAAGAAAGAAAGAAAGAACGAGAAGAAAAGAAAGAAAGAACGAGAAGAAAAGAAAGAAAGAAAGAAAGAAAGAACGAGAAGAAAAGAAAGAGAAGAAAACAAAATACAAGAAAATAGAAAATGAAAGCGAGGTTAGCATAAACGAAAAGAGAAAACGAAAAAGAGGCAACAGCAGGAAAAAAAATGTAGAAAAATAAAATGGCTGTTCAGGGAAGGAAGGAAACCTAAAAGAAAGAAAGAAAAAAAAAGGAGCATGGAAAACAGAAGAGAGGGATTAGTGAAGAAAAATATCTAAAAAGAGCGAAAGAGAGAACAAAGAAAAGTGTTCATTTGAGAAGGTAAGTTTAGCGAACGTTGGTGACAATATGGAATGCAGAGTAAATACATGCTTGAATTAAAGAAGAAATAAACCAAAGATTCGAATGCAGAAAAAGAAATATGACGCTGAAAGACGGCAATCAATAGACATTTCATGGAGATATTTTCCATGTTCACAACGAAGCAATGGAACAGCAGACAAAAAAAAATAAGATAAAATAAAAAAAAATAAATAAATAAGTAAAACGCGCATGCGTACGTAACTTATGCACTCGATTTTGATCACATTTGATTGACTTCAAGATTAAACATTAAAATTTTGCTATATTTGTTTCACTAACGGGATATATTAAATAAAAGATTACACGAAAAAGAATTTCTATCCATTATTAAAATCTCACTTTCATAGTAATTATATAACTTGAACAATATATATATACATACATACATACATACATACACATATATACATATATATATATATATATATATATATATGTGTGTGTGTGTGTGTGTGTGTGTGTGTGTGTGAAAAGAGTATATAAATATAAATAAATATATATATGTATAATGGTTTATATATTATATGCGGGGTACTTATTAGAAAGCGCTCAATATCAGAGATAGAGCTAACATGTATGGTTGGATAGATGTGAGTGTGTGACCCTGGGTTTCACGCTTTAGCGATCGTATTGTTCAAGTTATATATATATATATATATATATCATTTCTGTTCTTCTCATTCTTTCTTTTCTTTATTTCTTTCTTTCTTTCCGCATCTCATATTTTTTCACTTTTTCTCAATCTTATATTACTTCTTTACTTTTAATTTTCCTTCTTCACTCACTTTTCATTGTTTTTCTCCTTACATATCCTATCTTTTCTCATTCTCTTTATGTCTTCTACGCACCCCATCTCTCTCCTCTCTCTCTCTCTCTCTCTATATATATATATATATATATATATATATATATATATATATATATATATATATATATTTGCGTGTTTTTCTATAACGTCTATATTTTAAAGACGTAAACTTTTTTCATTTGCGTGTGTCGGCAATTATATATTTACACAGCTTGAATTAAATGATATATTCGTACCCGGTAATCCTTTCACTTCCTCCACTCTCTCTCTCTCATATATATATATATATATATATATATATATATATATATATATATATATATATATATATATATATATAGCATGATGCCATTGTTATTTAAACTAGAGTTCCACACTGTCTGACTTCATTACATTTCTCGCTATACAGTTTGAAGCCTATGAGCTCAACACCTTTTGTATCCTGTTTGCCATCAGGTTCTTGGCTGACTGCGAAACTTTGAATTTTTAGGGTGGGTCAGTAACTATGACTGCTTCCATACTTTTTCCAAAAGCTGAAAAGAATGCTAGCCTTATTAGACGCAGAAAGAATCATATTGGTAGAACAGAACTCTGCTGGGAATAACTTCACATGACAGAAAACTCGCAGAAACCGGTCCAGTCTTGCCCATCACATGAAAATTCATTAGCAAGCTGGACAAACTTTACAAAACAGACCAGGCCCTGTACAGTACAACTTAGTTTGTCACAACTGTAATAAGTATTGTCAATCACTTGCTGGCTTAAAAAAACATTGCTGTTCTCATGAAAACTAAACATTGATCAGTCATATTCATTTACGTCACCAGCCATTTATATATATATATATATATATATATATATATATATATATATATATATATATATATATATATATCGTGTGAAGCTATGTTTTATGGCAGATTAATAATTTTTTCAAAAAATAAGGTAAACGGGACACAAGAAATGAAAATTAATGACGGGGAATAATTAATAATTTCTTTCCGTTGTAATTCAAATTTTGTTCATTTTCTTTCTGTCAGTGAAAGAATTTTTTTTCTTTTGCTTCAGAATCAAAGGCACAATTAGAAATCGTTTTAGGTTCGTTACACACCATCTTTCTCATCTCACGTGAGAGTCACGGTTAAGGAGAACGTGAACGAGACGATGGCACCATTTGCCCCGCTCCGCCATATTACTTTCAGATCCCTAACAAATTTTGTGATTTATTGAACGCGTGGAAACGACAAAGCTTACAGTTTTTTTCGTATTTTAGAAAGTACCCATGCTTAGCTATGAGATTACCTTAAACCTATAAACCAAACTAAATGTTTATTCGAAACCAATATTGATTTAATTGTGATATAATTCGGATATTAATTTTCTATATAACGTGTATGGTTTAATATGTAGTTTAATACATAGGCATATTAGTCGTGATAATTTCAGTAAACTGATCTCTTCTCTATAATAATGTTTGAATACATTAATTATAAAAAATATGTATATATATATATATACCAAAGTATATAATTGGTATACACGGAATGAATTCCAATAACCAACAACGTCTCCTTTTTTCGTAAAGGGCTGT
>CAHIKZ030001177.1:302500-327500 GCA_903632075.3 Acanthosepion pharaonis
CTAGGACAAAGCAAGAATATAATATGGAAGGCTCAAACACTAATATTCCATGGTTATAATTTATTGCATTAGAATCGTAATCACGATTTAAATCATCAGAATGTTACCATTACCCTTTTATTTTACCATTACCATCTTATTTTGCTCACACTTACTCTATTCATATTGAACACACAATGGTTAAAAATCCTCGTCTAACCAAATTGAAACAGTTCCGGGTATGACGATAAACTACATCCGTCAGCAAGGTCTCTGACCGGAGGAATGGAGTTTTCGAGATGCGTGGAACTACCAATTAATTGCTGTTGTTCCCAAATTCACCCTGGCCCATCTTGGTAGCACATGTCGGTATCTCAGGTACACTGTCGCGGTAACTGTAACTCTATGTCTTTTGTGGGTAGGTGTCCCTCCCTGCATGTATTTCCGGTGGGCAACCCTGAGGCCCACTTTATGCACTGCACTCGGGTAAGCACTTGCTGGTCCGTATTGCCATCGACGAAATATAGTGACAATTATAGTGCTTTATTTTCACTTTCCTCAAAACATATGTCACGGAAATCCCAACCAAAAGAAATAAAAGCTAAACCAGCTAAGAAAATCCACCTACCCCGTCACTCAGACTTTCTCCAATATTCGCGTTATCCGTTCCAACTTATCCAGCGTAGAATCCTTCCTCCGGGAACGGTCGCCAGATATCTTTGCCATTTACGAAACCAACTTCAATTTTTCCATTTATATTAGTAAACTAGCTGTAGAGTCCGGCGTTGCCCGGGGATGTAACAGTAAGAGATAGATCAAGTATCGACCATCATAAAAACTGAAAAATAAAATTGACGAAGATTATTGTTTAAGGTTGACAGACACGCATGTCTTAATTAGTTTTTTTTGTTTTTTTTCTTACGAATTGGTCAAACCCAAACAAAAACATTGTTTTCAATCGTTATGTGTCTACCGATTGAATAAAATGTTATTATAAACAACTTTCTTGTAAATGGAATTTTTAAAGCATTCTGAATGTAAAAATAAAGAAAAAAATGTGCCTGACAATAAAAATGTGCCTGATGTAAGAAACCCGATCCCATATATAACGGAACACACACACACACAAACAACCTGGTTTTTTTATCCCGATGTGAGTTGTCCCCCTTCCATTCTCACGGTGTGTCTTAATCGTTTTTTCAAATTGATTTTGTTAAAAAAAAAAAATTGTGTTTTTCCATTTTCGGCGCCGTTAGAACCACCGCAAGGTAATTTTATGTAGTCCTGTGAAGTTTTGTTGAAATCGGTTGAAAAATGTTGGAAATCCGATCCAATATATAAACGTTACAGACACACACACACACACACACACACACACACACACAATCTGCATTTTATAATAAGTAAGATTCTAAATTTCAGTGTATCTTCTCCTTTGCTGAAAAGATTCTTTTTGCATGGCTTTGGTGTTTAATAATCTTCCGATTGCCAGGGAACTGTCTTTCGATGTCGCCGACTACTATTTCATGTTTCTTTCGCTACTAGACTCAGCTGTCTCTTTTCATTTATCGCTCCCCTTCTTACCAAGTTTGTAGTATATTAGACGCAATGGCCGACAGTATAGAACATACACTTTTTCTCTCGCCATCTGCGGACATCTTTGCCTTCGGTGTCTTTAATGCTCACCACGAGACGTGGCTGAAACATTCCAAAGGTGCTGATTTTGCAGGTATACAGACATTAAATTTTTCCTTTGCCCCATTCCTCGATCAAATCGTTGAATTCCCTACTCGTTTCCCTAGCTAAACCGAGCAACATGCTTCTCTATTGGATCTATTTCTTACCCCCACTCCTTTCATCCCTTCCCAGGTTAAACCGCAATCCTCTCCATGGTTCTCACCAACATGCTCTGCCCCTATAGCTCACAGGAATCGCTATTTCCGTCTATACCATCGTAACAGCTCTCGTCATAACAGCTGCCTGTATGTTACTGCTCGTAACAAAATCGAGTCATCGAAGGACCCCAGTCCCTGTTTGCTGAGAGAATGAGGCACAGCATAGCCTTCAAAAAATTTTGCCCCTCGTGATTATGGGCATCTCTGTAACAGGGTACTAAATAAACGTAAGCCCCCACTTCAAAAGGTTTAAGGTTTTATCATCCTTTGCTAATAAAGATGAATTCTTTGCCCATAAATTCTTCTCAAACGACTCATCTAGAATATCCCTGCCTAATTTCCCATTTAGAGCTGATACTCTGCTGAGTAATATGCATATAACCCCTTTTATAGACTCTGGTATAATCTCTAACCTTTATCCCCACAAAGCATATGAATCCGATGGTATCCTTGTAATAGTCTTTAAGGAGTGTGCTCCCGAACTGGTTCCTGTTCTCTCTAAAGTTTATAATAAATGCCATTCGACCATGCTTAAAATATTATTGCCATATAATACCTTTAGCACTGCGACTTACCTTGAGCTCCATGAAAAGATCCGAAGAAGAATGAGCAATATTATTGGTCCTAATCTGGCTACTCGGCTTAAATAACTTGCCCACCACCGTAAAGTTGCCCCTCCGTGACATTTTTTTATAAATACTTTCAGGGTAACGGTTCGGATGAGCTCTTTGCGATGGTACCTAGACTGTATCGATTTAAGCGCAATACGAGACTGGCGGCGAGATCTCATCAATTTACAGTTGAGCTAGTTAGATGCAGCCATAACTTATACGCTAACAATTTATTTTATCGCACCTCTCACCTGTGGAGATTCCTTCCAGCTCCATTCTTTCCAGCTAATCTTTAATCTGCAAGAATTTAAATGTAAGGCCAATCAATATCTTCTATTCTCCTAAAAGCTATTTTATTATACTACTCATTTATAATATTTCTGTCCTTAATTACTCCACACTCTATAACACTTTACATGTTAGTGGCTGTACTGCCTTACTTGGAGTGTCACTGATTAAAAGAATTTTTAGCAGATGCCTGCAACAGTGACTGGCTATCTGCTCTTGCAGATGGGTGTGCTCGGTAACTAGTAATTTTATACACACACACACACACACATATATATATATATATATATATATATATATATATATATATATATATATATAAATACATTATAATTATTTTTAAAAATATGATTCCTTCGCTACATAAGAGTTCTCAGGTTTTCAAAAACAAGAGCCAAAAACTTCAATATAATTATTAGAATTAAATTGAATTAAAGTATCAAGCTCTGTTTCATCTTCATGTGAAAATTTAAAAAAAATAATTATAATTTAGGCTCTACTTTTGTATCTAGCACTGTTTTTTTTAAAATAAAAAACAAAATACTAAAGAACTTCGGATTATTTACCTGACGAGTTATTTCCTATTTTCTCCATATATATATATATATATATATATATATATATATATATATATATATATATAATGCAACTATTTTGGCAAAATGTTTCCATTTACACATGTCTCGTTTAATACTTTCGTCTCCTGGATCCTTTCATATTCATGGTGTCGTTATTGAATAAAAGAAATATGTAACAACACGGCGATTTTCTCTCGTACTTCAATAGATAGAACATGTCTAAATTATTGAACGCAACATGCTTCTGTTCCTAATTCCTCAATACCTTGTAACACCTTCCGTGTTTGTGGCTGTACAGCCTTGTTTGGGGTGAAACTGATTAAAAACAAAAATAAAAACTATATAAGTACAATAGTAATAATTTTTATAGTAAAAATATCAGGAATACCTATATATATATATATATATATATATATATATATATGATTACCAGCAATACATTTTGATAGTAAAACTTAACAATACCTATTTATAGCAAAATCACTAACAATACATTTATCTGTAGATGAAGGCACACAATTGTACTCAAAATATATTTAGTTGAAGCCAGAAAATTGCGTTAAAAACATTTAGATTTCGGCATAAATAACCCATAGAGATGTTGTTATGCCGCTAACCAAAGTCAACTAACCAACTAACCAACTTGAAAGAAGGACTTCTTTTAGGCAGATGTTTGTAACACTTTCTTATTAAAACCTTTAAAATATGAAAGACGTCTAAATTTGTGATTAGATATACTACTAATGTTACCTTCTTTTGAAAACGGCACGTTTCTCCTCGGCAGAGGTGATTCAGGACGCCATTGAATTCTTTTCCTTATTACCTTCTTTGGGCAGTGGAATTTTATTCTGATATCTTTTCTATGGGTTCGAGTTAAGTGTTTTCCTTCACTTAGACTATATTCTCGCAAGCGTCCAGTCTTATTTGCTATTTAACCCATAGTTGAATGGGAGAAGAAATTCGTTTTTTTTTCCACGAAAGGCATTTGTTCACTAGGCTGGAATTTGAACATGGTTCGCCGATTAGACATCGATGTCCCTCGTGATATCTGTCTATGCTTTAGGCGTTGCCTATCCTCTTAAAAAATAAATATAACATTTGTAAAATGTGAATGCCATTTTGTTCGCAATCCGCGTATCTGCTAATTGCGGCGTTAACTTCCAAACAAACTACTAATTTGCTGTTTTGTGTCTGTAGGGGTTAAACTGATTGCCAAGTGCTTGTAAACAAATTACCAAATTCAGAGATTGTCTTTGGAGAAAAAATATACATCAGCTCTTGGAGAAAATACGACAAACAAAAGATTTTTTTTCCCCACAAGACATTTTAGACATTTCTAATTCTGATGACATCAAAAGAAAGACGATAACGTAAAGGATACAAGTAAATAAATAAAGAATTCTGATGCCCTTGCTAATAAACTGGAGGCAAAAGTTTGTATGTTTTTTTCGCCAGAAACAAGCCTTACAACGATCTTGCAGGTGGTGTTGAGGATAATTGTGGTATTAGGTTTGCCATCGCTATCCCGAAATAACCTGTCGATCCCAATAGGCAGGAAACATGGATGTCGTTCAGTTTGATGGCTGTGTTTGCAAGCTGAACAGAACGATAGAGGAATAAAGATAATTAAAAACAAGGTAAATTTTGACATCCTTTTCTTCTCCTTCCGGCCTTTGCCTGAAAATATATATATATAAAAAAAAAACACGTTTGGGAAGAAAAAAAATACTACATACGATATGACTTAAAATAGTAACAGTAACATTCTGTTAATTTTAAAAAAAAAACTATTTTATTAACAAAAAAAGAATAAAAAATGGATAAAAATAACAGAAACGAAAGAAAGAATAAAGAGAAATAAAAAGTCACTTGACGAAAAGCGAACACGAGTAGAAATAAACTCAAGAGACACAAGACTCGGTTGAAGATTACTTCGACGCCCTCAAGGTAGAAAAGAAAAGATTTACGGATAAATATGGCGGGGCTAAAAATGAAGAAGTAATGATAGCAGGTGAGGCATAACAGTATTTTGTAATGTAAAGAAGAATAAAATTGCCGAATCTTAGATTCACACACACACACACACAAACAAATATAAACATTGTAGACATAATGATCTACACTGCTTGGTGACTGTCATCTTTAAAGTGATCATTATTTTACATGTCACTTCTGTTAGCGCAGACGCTATATATATAAACCACGAGGATCGTATTGTGGGGGGGTAATAAGCCGGTTTTTCCTAGTTTTTTATGACGTTAATATTTTTAAATTTATATAATTTGTTTATTACATTGTCTTTTACTTTTAGTTTTTTAATATTTTAATTTTAATTTTATTTTTTCTATTTTAATATTTTTATTTTAATCGTTTTTATTTTCTTTATTTTTATTTACTTTTTTTAGTAATTGTTGAAACCTAGAAAATGTTACTGACTGAGAAATAACCAAAACGGAGCTTGGAAATTAAATGATAATCTTTATAACATCAACAAAATACTATACTCGCCAGCCTGCGTCAAGTAGGTAAACAACTGCAAGTTGTGGACTACGTAAACAGTATATTACCCCCACTAACAATAGTGTCCAACGTATTTATAAGGATTAGATGATACTCATTGGTGTTCATAGGTTAAGATATATAATACTTTCTTTTTGTTGTAACCTAAGAAGGGTTACTGAATGATGAATAATCAAATCGGAGTTTGGAAATTAAATGGTATTCTTTATAACAAAATACAGTACCCGCCAGCGGCGTTAAGTAGGTAATCCACTGTTAGTGGTGGTTTACTTATCTGGAAACGACATTCCCCGGTCTTAAAATGTCAAATTAGGTCAGAAACAACTTAAGAACCGTCGCAAAGAGGAACTCATCCTTGTCGAGTACAAACTCTACAATCACTGAGCAAGTGACTAGAGAAAGGAGCGAAGAAGACTAGATATCTAAATGGTGTTATGGGGAAACACACCTATTCTATAGTTAATAGACTCTTCCACCTAATATAAGTAGGAGTAGTAATAGAAACGACGGTCAGTCGATGTCGGACGACAGTTAATTGAATACGAAAGTAATCAACGACCACAACAAGATTACTCTGCGTAATACCTATTATATCAAGTTCCTAAAGTTTTGTACATCGAACCTATTTTAGAACCGATCTAGTACAAATACAAGCCTCCACTGCGAAATAACGCCACAACAAATGGTTTACGACTGCATTTATTTCATAATGCATGAAGTTGCTAATAATGAGATTTACTTTAGGGAGATGGGCCCGACCAAGATTAGATAGATCCCAATGCCGATATGTGAAAAAAATGGAAAGAAGACGATGCAAACGCAGTGAATGAGATAGACATAAACACACACACTCACATATGTGTGGGTGCATGTATGTGTGTGTGTGCGTTTGAGTCTGTGTGTGTGTATATATATATATATATATATAGATTTGAACTATGTCTGTATATATGTATATAGATAGATAGATTTGAACTGATTGAGATAGATATGAACATATGGGAAGAGTCTGTAATAGAGAGCAAAATTAGGTATCTATAAACAGAATTAGATAGATGTAAATGAACAGGTAGGAAGAGGTTATGGCACACACACACACGCATATATATATATATATATAAATATATATATATATATATATAGATAGATAGAAATCATAGCTAGCCACTTGTATTCAAGGATACCCGTCTATTAAGGGCCATCCCTATTGCAGACGCTCGCTCAGGCACAGTTGCAATTTGCTCAACACCCACAGAGCCCACCTGTGTTTTATATAGCTTAGTTAGAGTTTCTGGGAGAGCGTGTTATCTAGCGTGATCAGCAGTTTGAACAATCCATCGGCTACGATTTGACTTCGTGCTAGCACAGCTATCAACGGCCCACACAAGTTCCGAAGCTTCAATTTCACTCACAAGGCTTGGGTCAACCCTTGTTATGGTTTTCAGGTGTCGCCAGCTGGGATTGACCTCTATCCAGTCCAATAACATCAGGAAGTTGCCTTAATGAGAAATCGACCATGGTGAGAATCGAACCCGGGTCTCATGGTCAAAAAGCGAACGTCCTAACCTCTCGCCCATATAAGATACATACATACATAGATATGAATCGAGTGAGATAGATATGAACAAATAGGAAGAGTGTGATAGATAGATAGATAGATAGATAGATAGATAGATATGGAGCGATTGATATAAGACTTAACAGATTATCATAAACGGCAACCCGTCTAGATTCTTTCGTACTAAAGGTGTCCCCAAGAGCCCCATCTTTGGTCTTACTGTATTTTTAAAAATTTTCATTAATGACCTTCCTGGTGACATCAGTTTTCAACTTAGAATATACACAGACAACATAACAATTTAATACTGGCTCGATAGTAAGGCTTATCCGTCTGACAAAGTCAAAATGGCAGCCGACGTTCAAAACGACCTCAACATAGACATCACAACAATTTACTACTGGCTCGATAATGAGGCTTATCCGTCTGACAAGGTCAAAATGGCAGCCGATGTTCAAAACGACCTCAAGTTCGGAGTTCACTGGGCCAAAATATGGCTTATTTATTTTAACACCTCCAAAACTAAACTCCTCTCTATTAATCATCAGACAATCTCCTTGATGCCTTCTGTCAGCATGGCTGATGCTAAACTCCAGGAAAGTGACCCGTTGTGCCTCCTCGGGCTCAGCTTCTCTGCTAATAATGAAGTGGAAATCGACTGCTAGGTCAGCTGCTAAGAAAGTCGGTTCACTATATAGGACTCTTCCAGAATCTAGCTTACATATCTATAAGTATATCATTCATCCATACTTAGGATTCATCTATGTAGATATAGATATACACATATAGTCCAGTGCCCCTGGTATTTAGCTTGCGCTCCTTGATAAGATCTAAAGAAGAATCTGCAATATTATTGGTCCTGACCTTGCAGCTCAATTCCAGTCACTTTCCCACCGCCGTAAGTTTGCCTCTCTCTGTCTTTTCCTTAAATGCTTTCAAGGCTAATAGAATGAGATCTTTATTATGGTATATGGAGATTCTTTTAAAAAATGTAAGCTCAGTACTAAACTGTCGCCGACATCTTATCAATTTACAGTTAAGCTGGCTATATGTAGGCGTAAATTCTAAGCTAACATTGTCTTCCTTAACATTACTTGCCTGTGTAACTTCCCTCCCGGCTACATGAATTCCAGCCAAATTCAATCTGCAAAATTTTATAGGCAATGTCAATCGCTATCTACAAGTTCACCTGATTACTCTCATCTCTTTCCGTTCGTCATTAATATTTCTGTTCCTAATTCTTCAACAGTCTGTAATGCCTTGTGTTTTAGTGGCATTACTGCATTGCTTAGGATGATTCCGATCAACAGGAAAAGACATGAAGGAAATGTGATAGATAGATAGATAGATATCAGCAGAACCAGATATGTATAAAGAGCATGAGATATATATATATATATATATATATATATATATAGATAGATAAAGAAATATAGGAATATATCGCTCGATAGATAGAAAGATAGACAAATAAGAAGAGATAAATAAATATGAATCGAGTGAGATAGAAATGAACAAGTTCAGGAAAGTAGATAGACGGACAGATTGATATATATATATATATATATATATATATATATATATATATATATATATATATATGTGTGTGTGTGTGTGTGTGTGCTGTGTGTGTGCATGTGTGAGTCGATTACTATAATATGAGCCTATTTAGATAGATAGACAGACTGCGAGATAGATCAGAACAGTGATATATCCTGATAGATAGATGCATAGATAGTAGATAGATAGATCATAACAGTGCTATATATATGTATATATATATATATATATATATATATATATATATATATATATATATATATATATATATATATATAGTAATAGATAGGTTGTCTCGAGTGTCGATTAGTTGACCTATGGCCATTGTCTGTGAGGGACATTACTCCAAGAAGCATACAAAAATTGTAATTCTGCAAGAACACACTGGCAAACCCTACTAGTGAGCAAATCAAAGTACTATAGATTGGCTTGGAAACTCTCCTGATTTATATCCAATTGAGAATTTGTGGCCAATCTACAAGGAATGACTTCGTGGAATAGACATACAAAATATTAACATGTTCACTGGGGCATTTTCACTGGATAAATACAAAAAATATTGAATAATAACGAAATTATTCGTTTTGTTTTAATTAATTTGCATAATGTTGTATATATAATATATATACGTGTGTGTCTGTTTGTGTATGTGTACTCTATCCAACTGTGTTATCGTCTGCATTGTATATGCTGAACTTTCTGTGAGGCATTACTTTTGGAGGAAAAGAACTTAGCTATTGGTGGTGACTATGTAGAAAATTAGCTTATTTTTTGTAACTTTCCCTATCTGAAGATGTTATTCTGTGTATCCTAGACATGCCGCTGTGTCCATGGAAATACACGGGAGGTATTCATTTCAAATCGGATATAAAGGGTGCGAGAATGAATGAAATTAACTATAGACCTGTTTACGCCTACCTAAGGTACCTAGCTAGCTAAGTGAACATCCGAAATTAACGTATGCAGAGAGATAGGAAAAGACGAAGACAAACATTATGTAAGGAAGAAGAAAAAGAAAAACGGACGTATGTCGGGACGAGGTGGAAAAAACATTGAAAACAGCCACAGAAATGACTACAAGGCTAATTTAATTAAAAGAGAGAGAGAGAGAGAAGCAGAAAGAGAGAGAGTGAGATGAGAGTGTCAACTGCAGGGATCTAATTGAAATCCAAAGCTGTTACTAGTTTAATAAAAAGTGAAGGACGAAGTCGACATGAGTTACAGACCATAATTATGCCTTCAGCCTAGAAAGAATGAAACAACAATTAGTGAGAAAGAAATACAGAATGAAAATAAACAAAAAAAACAAAAAAAAACTTCATGTTACGGAAGAGCAAAAAAAAAAAAAAGAAAGCAAAACGAATGCAAAAATTATTCGCAGTTTTAAAAAACTTCCTCGATTAGAGAATTTATACTTGCGATAATTTATAATTTTCCTCTATATTTTTAAGATGATGTATTGTAATCATTTACTCTGTTTGGACTGTTGTCCTCATTTTTTTTTTTTTTTTGCCATATTCACGTCGTTTCGGACGTTGTACTCTCTGACCTTCTACATTCAGTTGATTGAAATTTCGGACTGAACCTCTTATTTCGTCCACCGGGATAAATTGTTCTTGTTCCACGTACCATGCCACTTCCGGATGTCTCACTATCACTTGTCTCTCTTTATCTCAACTCTCCAAGTTTTTTGTTCACCTCTGCTGTAGCCAGGTATCGAACTCACAAATCTTTGGCCTGAGTCACTGGATTCAACCAATGTTTATATATATATATATATATATATATATATATATATATACTGGGCCTTGAGGACATTAATGAATGAAATTTTTTATCATTTTTTTGTCAATCAACCTCTGTGGACGAAATAAACGGTACATTTCAAAATTCCAATCATCTGAAGAAGGCCGGGTCGTACAGCGTCTCGAAATTTCGTGAATATAGCAACGAAAATTTGGACAGTAGTCGCAACAATGTAAATAATAATTTGTTTCTTTTTATTCTTAATTTTTCATTGAATACAATGCCCAAGAGGCACTGAAGGTAGAGGGTTACTGTTTAACAGCCTGAATGCCCGATGAATTTAATAGAAAATATTCGTCCTCCGACAGGAATTGAAACTGTATCATACACGGACCCGTCATGCAGCCTGATGTGCTATACCAGCTTAGCTACGAAGGAAGCGTCTGGTCGACTTATTGTTTTTTAAACTATAAAACTTCCCATGATTTCTCTCGAACCTTCATATCTGCTCGAATCCTGTCGGAGGACGCATGTTTTCTATGAAATTTTTTGGACGTTCAGGCCTGTAAATGTTGTTAATACTGTTTATTATAAACAGAGCATTTACTTAAATAAGAGGGTTACTGTATAAACATAAAATATAAATATAAAAATATCAAATATGTTAAAAAAAAATTAATATAGATAAATATTTTAATATATATATATAACTAAAATGACAATATCACTAGTTATCTTCAAACATGTTTCATTGAATAATATAGACATATTATGTCTATTTATTTTTATTAATAAACCTTTCCAGTTCTCTAATGAGATTCTTCATGGTAAGATGAAATTCATCAAGGAAGGCGTCGTAGTTTTTTTTTCATAACCTATTAATTTCTCTCTCCTGCAAAATCATCTTCAAGGGTTTTTTACAAAGAGAATATCATCTACATAACTTAGGTAGATGGATGGTTTTTTTTAGAGGTGTTAAATATGTATTTTTATTATCGGTTTTATTTAATAAAATTTATCAATTTATAAACGTCCACTTTTTCTAAAACAATATTCTAATTATTTAGATAACGTAATACTTGAAAAACAAAATAGCCATATTCCATTTTGAAATTTTAGACAATTTTTAATTAACCGGTAACTATAAACAAATTATTTTCAATTGCAATGGTTAAATTGAAAATGTTTTACTGCATTGATCGGGTGTTATGTATAAACTAATAGAATTTTTGTTATATAAAAGAGCACTAATCGAAAATGCAATAATCGATGGATTCCTATATATATATATATATATATATATATATATATATATATATATATATGAATAAAAGACAGACTACGTTAAGTTTTCCATGTAATAAGCTATTTCACCATAACCCCTTTAACAGGGTTCTGGATCATCAGACTTACTTCCAAAAGCTGAAATGAAAAATGAAAAAGAAATTCACACGTTTTTACGGACCTCATCAAGTATACGCAAAGTTAACGAAGTGAGGAAGTGAGGTGGGGAGAGAGGATATGAGTGTGTCATATGTATCATTTTAGTTTCCTATTTTAACCCCAGTGTGTCGGCTGGATGTTGCTCAAATCTAACGCGTCTCGTCTCTAGATAAAGGTGGTTAAGTGGTGAGTGATAAGGACTACATTAAGGAAGACGTTACAATAACCCCAATAAATTACACGACAGGTTTCATTCAAATTATTAGACGCTGTCAGTTCGCGTTACTTTAACGTGCATATTTGGGAGGTTAAGATTTGATAAATATCTAAATGTTAAAACAATCTACGAAGAAATTAATTTGAAATTCGGTGGAGTTTTGGGTATTTTCTATGAAGCAGTCGATTGGAAAAATCCATAGACAGAACATTGAAAGAGTAATCCAATTTATATTTAGTACTATTTCCACTAAAACTTTTATCTTATAGCTTGTTAGGTTGACATTTATTCGTTTGATTTTTGTTCATTAAGTAAACTCGTGATTGTTTTTGATTTTTGTTCATTAAGTAAACTCGTGGTTGTTTTTATGTATCCGATTATCAACAGTTATTCCCATTTAAATAATTTTATTTTCCACATTGGGGTAGTATCTTTCAATCTCAATTAAAATACTAGTCTAAAACTTTCCCTTCGTGCGATTTAGAATTCACTTCCAATTGGAGAATATTAGAGGAGAAATTTGGAAGAGATGTCACTAGCAGAGAATTAGGCCCTTCTTTTACATTTTCTTATCTACACATGCCTTAACCCCTATTTGTAACCACATACCTATATCATCTTATATGCCTATGAGTTCCTATATGCACCTACACACACATTCATACGAAACGATATATGTATATTTCCATCTTTACACATTTACACCTGCAGAGAAAACGCACATCCACATGTCTCCATACCTATCTCCATGTATACTTATACTTACATATATACATATACACACAAGGACATCTGCATATCCATATATACTCATACGCCCATATATATATCTACACATCCATACGTATACACATATACACATACATACACACACCCATATATGCATACGTACATACATACATATACATACACACACATATGCATACGCAATCTGCAGAATATCTACATACCCACATATGCGTTAATTTGCACTTACATATATCTACCCACGTGTTTGTCCCTATTCTCATGTCCACTTGTGCATCCACTTATGCCTGCGTTCGAAGACTGTCTCAGTATTTAATTACATTATCTATGTTTTTACACCTATAATATTACCCGATCTTTCATATTTATGGCAAAACATATAAGTACCTAACTATTTGTACATCTCCACACTCACAAAAAAAAAAAAAAAAAACTGGTATGCTTCTTTTTCCGTATAAAAACATATACATGTACATATCAACAGGTGTCTCAGTGTGCAAATACATTATCATAGTTGTATACATACAGTCATGTGTTAGCGTTCAGATTCCACGACTAGTTTCGGCCAACATGGCCATCATCAGGAGAAAAAAAATTCTACTTGCTGTTTGCAGTGAACTACAGAAATTAATGTCTTGATGGAGAAAATGAACTTTTGTCTATAGTTTTCATTTGTTTTTTTTTATTTTGTTAACAGGAATTTTGGTCAGTCTTTGTGTTGGTCAAACAGTCTCTTTTAAGTTGTTATTTAAGATAAGAGCTGGATGGATTCATGTTGCTCTGAAATCCCTTGGTCATTTTGAGAGTTTTATTGGTTCCAGGAAACGCGATGTGTCTCTGTTAAGTGTGTGTGTGTTATTTGGTCTTAGGGAGTGAGTATGATGTGTGTAAGCGTGTATATTACTATTGGTGTATGTTATCATTTGGCCCATTAGGGAGTGAGTGAGTATGATGCGTGTAAGTGTTTATATTCGTGTGGGTGTGTGTATAAGTGTGAGGCCTCAACACGTCAGTATATATATATATATATATATATATATATATATATATATATATATATATATATATATATATATATGTGTGTGTGTGTGTGTGTGTGTGTGAAAAGTGTATATAAATATAAATAAATATATATATGTATAATTATTTATATATTATATGCGGTATTTATTAGAAAGCGCTCAATATCAGAGATAGAGCTAACATATTTGGTTGGATAGATGTGAGTTTGTGACCCTGGGTTTCACGCTTTTAGCGATCGTCAGACAAAATATATATATATATATATATATATATATATATATATATATATATTAAAAAATTAAAATTCCCAGTATATCCCTCATTCGTGCGCATGTGTAGACCATGTAGGAAGCAAGATGCCAGAAGAGAGTTCCACAAGCTAGAAGTGTGATAAAAGAACATTTTAGCATAGAACTTACGGTTCCACCTAGACATATCACCTGTCAAATGATAGGATATTGCCGCCAATTTAGTACTGCGCTTAAATTCATAAAGTTTACCGTAGAGTAAACACTATTACAACAATTACCATGGAAGTATTTATAGAAAAGGTTCAATGAAACTATGTTACGATGGCGGGTAGTAAACTGAAGCCAAGATGCCAGGTAAAAACCAATAACCTTGCAGATTCTTCTTTGTATTTTGTAAAGAATCTTTAAATATGCAATAGGAGCACCAGTCCAGATGTGGCAGCAATATTCAAATCAAGGAGTAACACTACTCTTATAAATATAGAATATAGTTTCTGGCGCGAAAATTGTTCAGCTCGACGCAGTAAACCATTTTATTTTTAGCTGCAGACTTAGCAATTGATTCAATATGATCTTTCCACTTCATGTCAGCGGAAAACGTAATCCCTAGAAGTCGCAATAAATTACCTTGAAGCTTTACATGTTTGTCTCGTATCGGTCTCATCGGAGATCCAGTCTTCGAAGTGGAATGAATTCTGGCATCTTTACTCGGGAACCGAAAGCCAGCTTCAACTCACATAGATGCGAACACGAGAATCCATACACTGATAGATAAGTAGACGAACAGAAAAAAAATTATATGAACGATCGAAAAAAAGCTATAAACGTACAATCGCTACAACCAACAAAACAGCATTTGAGCCAATAAAATCTTTAGTCATACGCAGACAGAGCAAAACGACCAAAATTTAGATACCAAAAAATACAAAAAAAAAACCCAAAAGAAACAGCATATTCAAAAACGGCTCCCTAAAAATATATATTTCCGTTATGACTGCTCAAAGTCAAAAAGAGTTTATAACTATGCCGTAACGTAGCAATTAAAAAGTAGGCAAGCATAATCTGTCAAGGGTCACACCCCAGAAAAGAAAGGATCCCGAAAAGTGGATAACAACAAAGTCAACGCATAAAGGGCCATGTTTACTAGATATTAAAAAATAAAAAGAGGAAACACCGGACTTATTTTCCTATTGTCTCTTTTAGATAGCCGTTCAGCATCAACTGAATATAAATCAGAAGACAGAAGATAGGCACATTAATATAATGGACTTCACGATCACGAGACCTGTAAGGCAATAAGGTCATAAGGGGACAACATTTTCTGCAGCACATCCATCTCCAGGCTGGATGTGAAAGTTTTAAAATTTTCCTTCTCCTAGAGCGGTTGCTGACCAAGGCTATAGGGCCACGTCAACCCTGCTATTAACTGATAGATAAGTGGGAGAAGAGATTCCAACGGTATTAGCGCGTAAGTAAATATAATGAACTTGACTGGAATTCGAACTCGGCACTCCGATTACACAATTCCAGCCGTTATCTATTCCTTCACTGTGAATTCTATATCCACTTTACAGCCGCTGATTAAAATTATCTTTACAACTAGTTTCATCTTGGCTATATAAAGATAAAAAATCGTTGCTTCACGCTCATATATATATATATATATATATATATATATATATATATATATATATATATATAGTGTAACCCGGATATAAGAGAGTTGTCGGGACCGGAGAAAAGTCTCTTATATCCGGGTTTCTCTTATATCCGGGTTTTGATCTATTTTATATACATGAACACAGACTCTAATTTTGGACCAGAGAAAATCTCTCTAATATCAGGGTTTCTCTTATATCCGGGTCACTTATATCCGGGTTACACTATATATATATATATATATATATATATATAATGGGTTGGAGAATAATTATCAGGCGTTTTTTAACAATATTTATTGTAAATAAGAAAACATAACAATTCAACAATAACATTTTAAAATGATTATTCCGGAGCGTATGATTATCGACACGCATCTTTATAACCTGAAAATAAAATACTTTTATTAAAAAAAAAGTAAACAAAACAGAAATTTTTTTAACATTTTTAAAGAATTCGCCTATAAAAACGCTTGATAATTATGCACCAACACAGCATATACATATATATATAATCTGACCTCATAAATATATATATATATATATATATGTAATCTGAGCCTGTATATATATATATATATATATATATATATATATATATATATATATATAATCTGACCTCGTATATATATATATATATATATATATATATATAAATTAAGTTATAAATATTTAAATTATGTTATAAAAATTAAAATCATGTATTATTAGATAAAAACATTTTCAACATTCAACTGGTTTTGACATATTTCAGTGATATCCGCACAAAAAGTCAGTTATTAAGTTTCATGTTTAGCCTGTAGAATGTATATATATATATATATATATATATATATATATATATATATATATATAAAGCTTAATCATATTACATTATGAGTCATCTTGAATGAAACGTATGTACATATATATATATATATATATATATATATATATATATATATATATATATATATTCAAGCATGTTTGGTTGAATAATAAGGACATCGTATGTCTCTTTTTATTTTAATCCTCTTTAATTCTCGGATCAATTTCTTGATATTAAATTTGTTATGGAAGGTGGCGTAGATTTTTTTCATTACTTTTCTTTTCCCAAACCTTATCCAAGATCATCTTCAGGGGTCAAATCAATTCATAATGTTACTGAGAGATGTGATTTATTCTTCATGCGATATTTGGCATCTCGTCTACAGTCACTTTTTTTCACAGACGTGCTGTGGCTTCCCTCTGTCTCTTCTACAAGTATTGTCACGTCAAGTCTTCCGACGAGCTACTTTCGCTGCTTCTCAGACTGCATGAATTTAAACGAGTTACTAGGTTGGCATCTCGTTCCCACACTTTCACGCTCGAAACTATTAAATGTAATCGTCTCTTCTACTCAATCAGCTTCTTCTCTCGCACTTCCCGTCTGTGGAACCCCCCTTTTCCTTGATTGTACCCCAGATGACTATAATCTTCAAATATTCAAGTGTAATGTCAATCGACATCTTCTGATACATTGATCTTGTTCCCTGTCCTTCTCTGTATCCTTTCCTAAAACACGCCCCTTTACTCTTGTTCTCAATCCTCTGTAACACCTTGCGTCCTAGTGGCACTCCTACCTTCCTTGGGGGTTATTTGCTTAAACAAAAAAAAATGCATATGAAAGTGACTTTTTTATAATTATAAAAAACGTATGTTCTACGTTGCAATTAATTTAAAAATGAACTGTTAAAGTTATGTTTTATTTAAGAATAGTAACTTTAATTTGTATAATTGTAATTTTTTTAAAATTACACTTTTAGTGCTTTGAAACATTCCTCTTATAGATATTTTAAAACATGGCTGCTATAATTATAATTACCCTTATATAGTGTTGCCTGGATTTTTCTTATATAGTGGTCTTTAAAATTTGAAGTTTCTTTTTATTTTCATGGTGAAGTATGCTTGCATTCGCAATTAATGTTTCTCTAAATCCTGAATGTGAACAGGAATGATCCTTTTAATGTTGTACAATAGAACTGTAATCCGACATAGGTAACGGCTGCTTCCTTAATGAATTTAATATCAACATGAAAAAGTTGATCCGACAATTTGAGAGGATTAAAATAAAAATAAATAGATGTAGAGGTTAGTCATCGAAACAAGTTTTAATGAAAATATGACGCCTAAATATACACACCTACACACATTTTCCATGCTTTGAATGGCTACTGGATTTTGTACTTCCTCCAGACTTCGACTAGAAATCATATATATATATATATATATATATATATATATATATATATACCTAGTGAGCCAGACAAACCTACCAAGGTTTCACCTAAACGGATCGTCAGGAAAGTTTAGCTGGCAATCCGTGGCTTTCCCTGACGATCTGTTTCGGTGAAACCTAGGTAGGTTTGTCTGGCTCACTAGGGTATCTAGGTCTGCTCTACGGTTGTATTGAGCTCTTTTAGTTAGTTAGTTGTTTACTCGTATCGGGTTTTTTTTTTTTCTTTGGGCTTCAGACCTGCATCTGTGCGATTTTTTTTTGTCGGCAGAAGTCCATGTTTTGTAGCCTTTCTTTTTTAAAACCTTTTTTCCCTCGAGATTGATTTGATTAGCAAATCAAAAATTCGAGGGTTTTCCGAAACGAGTCCATTTATCTATATTTATCTGTATATATATATATATATATATATATATATATATATATATATATATATATATATATATATACACAGAAAAAAAGTGTGGATGGTCATTCACAAAACCTTCACCACTATAATCAATTCTCATGTGCTGTTGTCGGGCTGTCAGTTTCCTGAGAACTGATCTGCTTGACCTTTATACGTCGTATTCGACGGAAGAGTCGCAACAATATATATATATATATATATATATATATATATATATATATATATATAAAATTATCAAGTTCTTAGATTAAGCTATGAACCGTTCTGTGTTAGAAATGATTAAAGATATCTTACTGGAATTCTCCGAGGGTTTTATAACGCTATTGGAATCTATTTTTAGCAGTAAGAATGTGTAATTACTCTCTAAGCTTAACAGAAGAATCGTGATGAAATCGATCATAAACGAAAATGACAGGTTCATCATTAATTAATCATAACTTAAGGATCGGAAGCTCATGAAGGTTTGTGATAAAAGTTAATATATATATATATATATATATATATATATATATATATATATATATATTATTCCAGGATCATTTTCAACTTACTCAAGATGATCTTCGCCATCTCTATCCTTCTAACTTTCTGTCCTAGAGTAACAAATTGCCTCACAGGTTTCGCTTACGAGTTTATTTTCAAGTCTTTTTTTCAGTGCCCTTTGGACTGTCATAGCTGAAACTCATCTCTCACATGTCAGTGATTCTTACGACAAATGGTTGCAATAAGGCTAAATGTCTTATCAGAAAACCTGGAAAAAAGAATCTCAAATAGTTTAGTGTTTTTTTTAGATATTAAAAATTTTGTATGGTTGTCAATTATGCTGTACATGATTTGGTCAATTTTTCTGTTATATATATCTTACTTATTATAAAATGCAGGTTGTGTGTGTGTGTGTGTGTCTGTAACGTTTATATGTTGGATCGAATTTCCTACATTTTTTAGCCGATTTCAACAAAACTTCACAGGACTACATAAAATTACCTTTTGGTGGTTCTAACGGCGCCGAAAATGGGAAAAACACAGTTGTTTTTTAAGAAAATCAATTTGAAAACACGATTAAGACACATCGTGAGAATGAAAGGGGGACAACTCACGAACGAAAACGTAAACAAAAGAACATAGCATGATGAAAAAGACGCCGAACTTGACGAAAACAAAATTTTATCGTCTAATGTTCATATTATTATTAAAGAGGAAAGATCAAAGTATTTTTGGAGTATTTTTTTTACATTTTTTTAATCGTTCCTAGCACGTCTGAAATTTTCGTTAAAATATTGTTTTTTTGGTCAAAAAAAGGACAGATAATCAATCATTTTTAATCATTTTTCGATTTGATAAAAAAAGATTAAAATCTGACTGATATTCTTTTAAAAATCAATTATCATTTTTCAAAACTGATTTTAATAAAACAGATATTATACTGTTTATTTAAAATATTTTGAACCAAGCTTAACTTAGCTTCTGCGCCGAAAAAATGTAATTTGAAAATAAAACAAAGCAGGTCATAACCTTTCGCGTCGCTTGACGATTGACGATTGAGAGAAAGAGAAGATTCGCTTTGAAAGTGTGTGTGTGTGCGCGCTCGGGTGTGTGAAAGAGAAGGGGACAGAGGAAACAGATAGAGAGAGAGAGGAAGTGAGGACACAGAAAAAGCTCCGAGTGAGACAGAGGTAAATATACAGGGGGAGAGAGAGTAAGAGACAGAGAGATAGAGAGAAAGATAGACAGAAAGAGAGAGGCAAATACAGAGAGAGGATATAGAGAGAGAGAGATAGAAAGAGAGATAGAGAGAGAGTCTTTATAGAAATTAATATTTATTAATTGTACGAATAAAATATAATCTTCGAGTTATTTTTCTATTTTCGTTGTTTGTTTTTCTTACCATTGCCTGGTACAAGGCTAGGTAAATAGGAGAAATCGTGAGTTACAAACTCACTTCTCTCACGCTGAAATATTTATTTTATTCTATCTGCATTTTCGTTCCAGGTTTGACGACTCGTGAAATTAAAACACGACTTCTATGAAACTAAAACAGAACTTGTCTTCTCGCAATAATGATGCGTTTTCGCCATTTTTCTGTCGGGCAAATCCGAGTGACCTTGTCATTCTACAGTATTGATAAGGCATCCTTGCAGACGCTTTCCTGCCGTCGACTTCGCCTGCGGCTCGACAGTGATGTATTGCAAATTCGCAAAGAAATCCATCGCCGACGCTGGCTTAGGCAATGAGCCAAATTGCTTCTCTGTCAGCGAAACGACTCGGTCCGCTGACCGCAGCCAGGAGCGATGGACAAAGGCAAATATTCTTGAACATATCTCCAAATGCATTCATTAGATAGCTTCTTGCTTACCTCATCCCATCGATAAGCGATATTAATATAAACCCTTTCCGAGAAGCTAACAGAGAATAAATCCATCAACATGACAACTGGGCGATAATCTTCCGATCAACACTGGGTTCTCAATCACTAGTGGCCTTGTGCCAGACTAAGCAGACCTCATGTAACGCAGGTAATGTTAAGAGCTCACACAATTGAAGTTATTGAATAACCTATTGGAGCACCCAGTGAAGACCGAACAGAACATATCTGTGCAAACCTACCGTCGCTCTATGGCTGCCAACTACCAATATTTTATTGGTTGTAAAATAAAGGGTAATTAGAGATATTCTGTATTATTATTATTATTATTAGTAGTAGTAGTAGTAATAATTATTGTTGTGGTGTTCTCCCTCTAGACAGTCTATGTTGGACTCTTCCGCCTACTATAATATTAGTAGGAGAGAAGGCCTTTGCGGGAACAGTCACATAGATTGTTCATTACTGTTGAACTCACTGCCTTGAGCAGAGAGGGACCCGGACGAGGCTTTGCCAAAGGGCAAAGTTTCGTCCAGTGAGGTTGATAGTCCCTGAACCCGTTTATGCGGGTACTAAGGGAATATTTTTGGCTGAGCCTATGGGCTTGGAGTATCCACGGTAAACTCGGCCTTGCTCAGAGAATCCACGGTAAACTCGGCCTTGGGCCACATAAATCCCTCTTTTGGTGGTGGGGTGATGTTAAATATTGACAGTCGACTAGACTGTTCGTCTGTCGAAGTTTCTGCCTTGAGCAGAGAGGAACACGGACGAGGCCTTGCAAAGTTTCGTCCTGGGAGGTAGAGACCCTGAACCCGTTTATGCGTATTCTAAGGGAATATTTTTTACCGAGCCTCGTGGCTCGGAAAACTCACGGTAAACTCGGTCTTGTGCCACATACATCCCTCGTGAGGGGAGGGGTCTGTTAAATATAACAGTCGAAAAGATTATTCTACCGAGGCTGTGACAGAGAGGAACCCGGACGAGGCTGTGTCGAAAGGCAGTCTCGTCCGGAGAGATAGACAGAGCCGAACACGTTTATGTGGGTTCTACGGGGATTTTTAGACAAGCCTATGGGCTCGGATGCCCCACATTAAACTCGGCCTTGTGCCCCATCTATCTTGGGTGTGTGTGTGTGTTTTTTTTTTTTGTGGGGGGGCTACTAAATATCAACACTCGAATAGATTGAATGCTGGGTCAACCGACAAACACTCACTCGTCGTGTAATGTTCTTCTGTTTAATATATGATATTACTGCAATACTTGTTTTGTTATTGATTTAAACATTTACTTAACCACAACAATTATATATATATATATATATATATATATATATATATTAAAATAAAGAGTAAGAAGAGTAACATTTATTATCTCGTGTTCATATTAATTATATTCATTTTTAAGAAACAGTGCTCAATACAATTCTGCAGAGCATAAATATTTAAATTTACTAATTTAAAAATATAGTTCCATCGCTACACAAGAATTACCATGTTTGAAAAACAGAAACGAAATATTTAAAATTTAATTATATAATTAAATTAAAATCCCTAGTACTGTTCCATTTTTCAAGCGAATTTAATTTAATTCTATAATTGAATTTGAAGTTTTTAGTTATTTTTTTAAACATGGTAATTCCTGTGTAGCCATAGAACCATATTTTTAAATTAGTAAATAAATAAATAAATATATATATACTGTTTTTGTGTGCAAAATAACGTTGATGCCTACTGATATTGAGGTCGAAGTCGTTTCGTACATATAATGCGCCATATATATCTTCGAGAAAGCTTTGCTCATTTTTAGAAATTAATTTTAAACTTTAAAAGTTAGAATTGAAAATAGATCAATGGGTAACAATCTCTGTATATAATACGCCACGCACACACACACACACAAATACTCTCACAAATGTACATATATATATATATATATATATATATATATATATATATATATGTATATGGGTAACTGATAGGTGTTGTGGAAAATAAAGAGGATCCAGTCGATGGCGTGCTAACTTGGTCCCATTGACGCATCATACTGATATCACTATTGAAAAGGATTCGTATATATAATTCGTCACATATATCTGCAAGGAGCTTGGTTCATTTTTAGAAATTTGCTTTAGATTTAAAAAAAAAAAGCTGTTGGTGTGGCAAAAAATTGAACAAAAATCTGATGGTACGTTGCTCTTAGTAGGACGAGGAATAAGTAGACCGAAATTACAGCTTGAACTTACGTACTATCAAGGATTACTCAGAATTCCAAATTTTACCAAAAAATAGTCTCCTTTGCGAAGTTTTTCAGTAAATATAATTTTGGTTGGAAATATGTGACATTTATGAGGATAATATACGGTTATCTTTCCTTACGCGTTTATCAATTTACTCTTTTCTTTTATTAACATTAAAAACGGACTATTTTAAATTACAAACTTGTACTTGGATTTGAAAATTACTTAAAATATAATGTATAGCTGGCCACTCGTATTCGACATGTTCAAGCCCTCGGCCACAACGACTTGTGATTTAGTGCTAGCGAGGCTATCGACGCCGCCCCCACCCACAATGGTTTCGTCTACCTAATTTCTCTCACAAAGCTTTGGTCAAACCGTGTTATGGTTTTCAGGCCCTTTCCGAAGATGCCGCTCGCTGAGGTCGACACCTCCAGTCCGATAACATCAGCAAGTCTCCTTCCTGACAAATCGACCATGGTGAGATTCGAACCCGAGACTCATTGTCAGAATGCGAACGTTCTAACCACTCGGTTAGGTAAAAAAAAAAAATAAAAAAAGAAAACTGATGATACGTCTCTCTTAGTAGGACGAGAAATAAGCAGACTTTGAATTTACAGCTTGAATCTACAGACTTTCAAAGATTACTCAGAATTACAAAATTTACCCACCAAAATATTGTGCTTTGGGAAGTTTTACCGCAAACCTAATTTTGATTTGGTTTGGTTTATTTTGTTTTACGGCATATCAACCTCAATGGGTTGTTTAATACCGACAACAGATTTAGGAGAGATTCGTATGGAGAGATTTGGTTTATTTTTGAATATCAATCAATGTGTTCATTTTTGGTATGAATAGAATTGGTTTGGTTTGGTTTATTTTGTTTTACGGCATATCAATCTCAATGGTTTATTTAATGCCGACAACATTTTTAGGATAGATTCCTATGAATAGAATATGAATTCTTTGCTTTAGATTGGTTTGGTTTATTTTGTTTTACAGCATATCAACTTCAATGGGTTATTTAATACCGACAATATTTTTTATTGCTGGTAATATTTTGTTTTGTCAAAAATCTGTTTCTGGTAATATTTTTCCTTCAGAATTGTATTGCTGGTAATAATGTTTTTCAAAAAGTATTGTGGGTAATAGTTAACTATTTGCCCATAGCTGGGACCCTAGCAGGTGCTACCACCCCGGGTCAGGGTGGACCTGGTAACACCAGCAATTAAGAGGTGGTTCCACGCTCCTCAAAACCTCCTGATCAGAGACCTTGCTGCTGAAAGCGGATGTAGTTTAACGTCTTACTTAGGATGGATAATTTTTTGTTGTGAATATATAACATTTATGAGGATAATATACGAATATCTTTTCTTAGGTGTTTGTAAATTTAAACTATTCAATTATTAACATTAACAACGAACTATTTTAAATTGTAAAGTTGCACTTGGATTAAACGAAAATTTCTTACAATATAATACATATTTCTTATAACACATATATTTTGATGTGACGGGTACACTAATGATGATAATGATAATAATATCTGCAATAAACTGGTGTATGTATGGAGAAGGAATATGTATACATATACTAAAAAAACACACACGCCCATACAATACACAAAAATGAAGATATCTTTAAGAAAATACAGGGATCTTAAAAAGA
>CAHIKZ030001177.1:330000-432500 GCA_903632075.3 Acanthosepion pharaonis
GCTTTCGTTTTCAAAGTCTATTCAAGAACCATCAAGAAAACGGTAAATAAGTTAAAAAAAATATGGAACATTAGACAGGAACACTGACTCAGGATTTCACAACAGGAGGAGGGATCATTATTTAGAGCTAAAGAGATCAATTAAAAAAGTTCCAATTCAAGATAAGTTTTGGCGATGACAGTCCAAAAGCGGTGAAAAAAGCCTTGAAAAGGTGAAACCTCTTAGACACCTGTTTACACCAGGACAGAAATTAGGAAGGTTAGAGGGCGGAGATAATATATATATATATATATATATATGTATGTGTGTGTGTGTGTGTGTGTGTGTGTGTGTGTGTGTGTGTGTGTACCCACTAATACTGGACAACCAATGAGTATCGAAATCAGAATTAAGCGCCTATTATATAAAAGACCAAAATCGTAACTAAAGGCGTTGGTTAGATCCAGTGACTAGACACAAAGAGTTGTGAGTTCAATACCAGGCCACAGCAGTGGTGAACACAAAACTTGGAGAGTTGAATTAAAGGGAAACAACTGAGACATCCAGAAGAGGCATGGCACGTGGAACTAGAGCAATCTACCGGTGGACGAAATAAAGAGTTCGGTTTGAAATTCCAATCACTTGAAGAAGCTCGGAGCTTACAACAGCCGAAACTTTGTGAATATAGCAATGAAGATGTCGATAACTGTCCGAATAATGTAAATAGTACAAATAATAATAATACCTCATCTCAGAGATACAGACAAAACCAACTACACATGCATAGAAACTAATCATTGATCACTGTTTTTATATATATATATATATATATATATATATATATATATATATATATATATATATATATATATTTATTTATCTTCGTCGTAGGTACCCAGGAGATGTAATTCTTAAAATTAAACAGTCCGTCCGATTGTGGCACAAGTTGAATTCCTTATCTTTGACAAAGCGTTGGCCGAAAGGTGCCTTAGATATGACGTCCACTTTCTTCAAAGCTATGCAATATAATTGGCCCTGTTCTGGCATCTCGTCTACAGTCGCTCTCTCACAGACGCGAGTCGCCTCCTTATTTTACAAATACTTTCATGGTAATTGCTCCGAGGAGCTGCATTCGCTGGTTCCCAGACTTCATGAATTCAAGCGCCCTACGAAACTGGCATCCCGCTCTCACACTTTCACTGTCGAAACTACTAAATGTAGCCGTCTCTTCTACTCCAATAGCTTCATGACTCGCACCTCTCGCTTGTGGAACTCCCTTCCCTATTCAAGTTTCCCCGAGAGCTATAATCTCCAACTATTCAAATGTAATGTCAATCGATATCTACAGTTGTCTTGATCTATCCACTATCCTTCTCCTCATCCTTTTCTCTATCACTCCTATCTGACCTTGCTCAAAATCTTCTGTAACCCCTTGCATCCTAGTGGCTTCCCGCCTTGCTTGGGGAAAATGCTTAATATATATATATATATATATATAAATTCATGAATCATTCATCTAAAAAACAAATATAGAGGTTAATGATTTAAATGGCGAGAATACATCGTCGCAAACAATATAAGTAAGATACATCAACCCCGAACCTGTATATGAATGATATAATCCTTGTTTATAAATTCCAGTTGCATAAAGTCTTTTTAATTTTTTACAAGCTTTCTTCTGTTCCTACAGACATCCTCAGGTATGGAAATAGATTTGTTCTTGTTTTTACTTCTCAGTAATAAGAGGACAACGAAAATAGAGATGTAATCCGAAAAAATGCTATGAGAAATGTGTTATTGTTTTGGAAAGTGCGGTCGCAACACTGAGTTTGAATTTAAATGTTAAGGTTCTGCGTTTTTGTACAAATATAGCAATAAGAGAATTCTTTTTTACTGGTAGATTTTCCGTGAATATGGCATGAACTATATTTTTCAATAATTACAGTAATGTTACACTTATTATCCGAGAGTTGCACGTTGGATCAGTTATTTTAATTTCAATTAAAGGTGCAAATATAATTTATAAATTCATGAATCATTCATACAAAAAACAAATCAAGAGGTTAATAATTTAAATGGCGAGAATACATCATCGCAAACAATATAAATAAGATGCATCAACCCCGAACCTATATATATATATATTATTTTCAGCTAAAATAAATATATCGTCTACATAACGAACATATATTTTAGGTTTAATAACTTTAGTAAAAACCTTGTTTTCAACATAGGAAATATAATAATTGGAGAGGGTTTCGACTATTTACTCCATCAGTTTGTGTGTAAATAGTACCATTCTGGCTATAAAAAGGAATTCTAGTGGTCCAATCGAGCAATAGTTTTCTTAAAATATTATGAATTAATGATAATATGAATAGTTTCGGAGACGGGAATATTAGTAAATAAATTTTCTACGTCAAGTGACGCAAGAATGACGTGTTTTATTTTTAATTTTGTGCTTTTAAGTATTTGGAGGAATTCATGGGTAGATTTAATGCTATAGTTAGTAGGGAGATATGGGGTAATAATATCATTGAGAAATTTTGATACTTGGTATATACATGTTGGAATCTGAGAAATAATTGGTCGTAATGTGTATCCCGGTTTGTGTATGTTAACATTACCGTATAAGTAGCGAGATTGGTAAGCTCCAATAGAGTCATCTACAGATATACTGTTTCGCTTTATCACAGCTCATCAGTGTGGCTAGTCATTTGATTGCCTCAAGCTAAGATCGAAAACCGGCAGATTTGGCACCAGAGATTTTTCTGCTAAGCTATCAGCTCCCGGCAAAGAGAAAGGCGAATTCTTACGTATTTATTTTCAGTGAGTCAGAGAGCTCGATTGATAGAGTTTTATATATATATATATATATATATATATATATATATATATATATATATATATATATTAGGTTGGTGCAAAAATAATGACGTAATAATGGCGTTTTTTGACGTTAAAAATACGTCAAAAAACGACATTATTACGTCATTATTTTTGCACCAACCTAATATATATATATATATATATATATATATATATATATATATATATATATATATATATATATATATATATATATATATATATATATATATATATATATATAATGAGAATAAAGCTTACTCTCACCATCAGTCACAGACTGTTACTCGATACTGAGAATTGATTGCGTGAGGAGAATGTAATAAATAGCTATTCATTTATCTGGTCAACTGATTAATTAGTGACCTGGTAGACCTTTTTGTCTGGAATCATCCAAGCGCCATTATCGATTTGCTTTGAGATAAGCCCTCCCGCACATCATTTACCAATTACTTCGCCCATGTAGATTACTGGAATTACTCGTGTATTGTACGCACTTTTTTTTCTAGATTTTCAGACCTAAAAGTTAGAACTTCTTCTTCTTCTTCTTCTTCTTCTTCTTCTTCTTCTTCTTCTTCTTCTTCTTCAGGTGCTGTGTCCCTTAGGGTTTTGGGCGTTCATGGTTCTTCACAGCTTCCTCTCATTTGTATCAATTAGCAACGTTCGCCTCATTACTATCAGTGCCTTTCTCGTTCAATCATATAAAGCTCTATATGTAGGTTACTCGATGTCTACCACTGTGTCTCTTGCTTTCAATATGTCTTGTAAGTGTTACTTTTTCTAACCCTTTTCTCATTATGTCTCCGATAAATTTTGGTTGTCTCTTTTTGAGTCAAAGAATAAATCTAATTTTTTGTTTCCATTTTCATTAAATCTTACTCATTGCTTACATATTTTGTCCATTTTTTTCTATTCCAATGCGCCGTCCGATTTCGGTGTCGCGATTTCCCTCATTTGTTAAAACTCTTCCTAGATATTTAAATTTTTGTACTTGTTTGATTTTCCCGTGTCAATACTTTTCATAGCTTTTGGAAGGCATATTTCGCTATTCCAATTCACCTTCGGATTTCTGTGTCGCATTTTCCGTCTTCTGTTGAAACACTTCCTAGATATTTAAAGTTTGGTAGTTGTTTGAATTTCCTGTGTCTTAATATTTTCATAGCTTTTGGAAGGCATCTTTCGCTATTTGAATTCACCTTCGGATTTCCGTGTCGCATTTTCCGTCCTCTGTTGAAACACTTCCTAGATATTTAAAGTTTGGTAGTTGTTTGATTTTCCTGTTTCTTAATACTTTTCATAGCTTTTGGAAGGCATATTTCGCTATCCCAATGAACCTTCGCATTTCAGTGTCGCACTTTCCGTCCTCTGTTAAAACACTTCCTAGATATTTAAATTTAGGTACTTGTTTGATTTTAATGTCTCCATATCGTAGTTCACCACTTAAATAAATTGTTCCTTTTTGCTGGCAATGAATCCTTCGTTTTCATTATATTTAATGGTTAGTCCTTTCATTTTCCTTTACTTTACTACCTTGAGCAGGTGTGCCTGTAGATTACTTTCCGTGTCTGCTATCATCACTGTGTAGCCTCTTCATATATTATATTGTGAAGACTGTAAGCCGCCGACAATTAATCCTTCTCATTCTCTCTTGATCCTCACGCTGTAAAGTTTGAATAAATCCAGTGACAAGACACATCCTTGTCTTATGCCCCATTTTATCTTTGCCTATTTACTGAATTTATTTTTCTATTCTTGTGGAGTCGGTTTTCTTCTTATCGATTAAAAAGTAATATAATAAGAAAAAACTAAAAATGTCTCTATAAAGTACTGTGCATATATTTATTTTCATGAACAGGATATATTTAGCCACGCAACCAAACCTATTGTATATGCAGGGATGGTTTGTTTTGATATAATAAAAATAATTTCCAGGATTTTAAAGCGTCCTCGTTATGATGATAAACTACATCCGCATCCAGGGTAAGACGATAAACTACGTCCAACAGCAAGGCCTCTGCTCAGGGGGGTTTTGAGCGTGGAACCACCTCTTAATTACTGGTGTTCCCAGGTCCAACCTGACCAGGAGTGATAGCACCTGTTAGGGTACCAGCTATGGGTAAATAGTTAACCTCGAAACTGAGTTAAAAATATTACCAGCAATACGTTTTTGAAGAAAAAAAAAAATTACCAGCGATACGTTTTTGAAAAAAACAAAACAAAAAAAAAACTATTGCCAGAAATAAGTTTTTTTTTTTTTACAAAAAAAAAATCAAAAATTATTGCCAGCAATACGTTTTTCAAAAAATTAATATTACCAGCTATACGTTTTTGAAAATATAATATTACCAGCTACATGTTTTTGAAGAAAAAAATTATTGCTAGCAATACGTTTTTCAAAAAATTAATATTACCAGCTATACGTTTTTGAAAATATAATATTACCAGCTATATGTTTTTGAAGAAGAAAATTATTGCCAGCAATACGTTTTTCAAAAAAATTAATATTACCAGCTATACGTTTTTGAAAATATAATATTACCAGCTATATGTTTTTTGAAGAAGAAAATTATTGCCAGCAATACGTTTTTCAAAAAATTAATATTACCAGCTATACGTTTTTGAAAATATAATATTACCAGCTATATGTTTTTGAAGAAGAAAATTATTGCCAGCAATACGTTTTTCAAAAAATTAATATTACCAGCTATACGTTTTTGAAAATATAATATTACCAGCTATATGTTTTTGAAGAAGAAAATTATTGCCAGCAATACGTTTTTCAAAAAATTAATATTACCAGCTATACGTTTTTGAAAATATAAAATTACCAGCTATATGTTTTTGAAGAAGAAAATTATTGCCAGCAATACGTTTTTCAAAAAATTAATATTACCAGCTATCTATTTTTGAGGAAAAAAAATATTAACAGAAGTAGATTTTTGACAAAACAAAAATATTACCAGGAAAAAAAGTTGTAGGCATTAAATGAACCATTGAGGTTGATATGCCGTAAAACAAACTAAACCAAACCAAACCAAACCAAACCAAACGAAACCAGGATTTTAGAGGTAACTAGAATGCTGTCTGCATAAACCAAAGAATGTGTAATGGCGGAAAGTCGCTAGTATTTTCAATTTTTTATAAGGTGTCCCTCAATTGTTCACATGGCGTGAAGGGGTAATTAAGCCAATTATTTGGTCGAGCCTTTTAAATAAAAGTTGCTTAGTAATTTTCTTGTCTATAAGTTCAGTGGCCCTACGAATGTACCCAGCTTCTTATTGACATTTAAATTCATATACTACAGAAATAGTTTTGAATCTAGCCAGCTGATATATTTGAATTTGTTTCAACAGATGTCGAGAAGAGAAGATAGTGTATGATTTATTTGTGTCATTCATTTATAGCTTTCGTTTTCCGTACCAATTGCTGTAGTCTTTTTTGTTGACCATGTTCACCATAGTCTATGAATATAGAATACAGCGCAGTACGTAATCTGTTCAATGAAACAACGCTAAAGATTAACACTCACGAGTCAGACATTCTACTGAATCTGACTCTATCGCCAATACCACCAGCAGCTGTTCCGTAATTCTTCAGTCTTCGATATCAAAGGCTGGCAGTGATATTTAGCCACCCCCGCACGAGGGTTACATGTGGCACAAGGCCGGGATTAACGTGGTATCTCCGAGCCCGTAGGCTCGGCCAAAAATATTCCCTATTCGAACGCGTATAAACGGGTTCAGGGGCAGTCAACATCCCCGAACGAGACAATGCCCTTCGGCGGAGCGTCGTCAGGGTTATCAAAGGCTGGCAGTGCATATTCTGGAAAAACATGGCCGCCTTTATACACGTCGGATTGAATATTTTGAGCCTTCTGATTGGTGTGAGAATTTCCTCTCACACAGTTTAACCCTTGGCAGAGACAAGAAAAGACATACAATTAACAAAGCCTACCTTAAAATTCAATACAAATTTTATTGCGTCTTTGCAAAAAAAAGATTATGCTGTTTTCTGCCCCTGTGAATAGGGTGGGGTAGTTACTTCAAAGAAGTGGTAGTAATTTTTCTTCTCTGTAGGACTCAACTAGCCTCTATGCAGATTCGAAGAAGCAGGAACTTGACGGTCGTCGAACAGGAGCATTACCAATTTGGTTGCTGAAATAACAACTCGGCTATTTGTCGAGAGCATGCAGAAAAAGTTCTTCATGTAAAAAGTACATATTAGACGACAGTCAATAAACCGACTGAATTATTCAGCCTTGAAAAGTCTCTAGAGTATGAGACAAGAAGAATGATTGCCTAGTTATTTAGACTTAAATTTGGGCGCTAAAGGCCCTGCAAAGTGATTGAAATATGAGTCCTGTCATTTTGAAGATTTTGCAGCAACTGCAAAAAAGGCACGGGCCGTTGAAAATGCCCGCGAAAAGCAAAGTCAAATTCAACCAATGAGATTGGTCGGTACAAAAATACGGTGTGGCATAAATTAGCCAATAGGAGCTTAATTGCAGAATTTCTCACATTGGTTAACCCTTCTATTGGTGAACTATAAAATGAGTCAGCTCATCTTGGCTGGCTCACTAGTACACCAGGGTACCCAAAATCTCCAATTTTTTTTACTTGATATTTTTAAATTACAAGAATAGGAGGGATAAAAAGTTCATAAACTGACTATGACGAAGTGATGCTGTGGAATATTACATACATTAATTTCAACTCTTCTAAATAACTGCATTGTTTCGCTAAGAGCCAAAACGGACCAAAAATGGAGTATATTTTCTATATTTGGGCGGGAGTGCCCACTCCTCACTTTCCAGTGTTGATAGAGATTAAAAGCATTTCCGAATCTTTGTTGGGGTAGAATTATTTTCCACCCTTCAATCTCTCTCTCACACAGGTGGGATGTGACAAGTCTCTCACAGCTCTATCGCTACTACCATAGAATGTGCTCAGACGAACTACATTCTTTGGTTCCGACTGGTCTAATCATCATGGCTAGGACCCAGTATGCCACTCACATATTAGCAACCCCCCCACATTGCCTCCGTATTTCATAGTCGAGAATTAAGTCCCACTCGAACAGCTTCTTGCGAACCACTGCTCTATGTAGCAGGCACCCAAGAGGATGTTTCCTCGATCACGACAATCTTAACTTGTTTCAAGTCTAGAGTTAACCGTTATCTTCCCCGCCTATCCATATAAACTACTCCTTAACCTAACCCGCTGTCTGGAAGGATCTCCGGGCCTTGTACAGGGTGAACCTTACTGAACATTAAAAAAATGTAAACTGAACTCTGTCTGTTCAAAGACGACTTCAAAAGTAACTAATAGCGACTTCTCTTGAAAATGATTAAAATTTGATATCATGGTTTTAAAAAGTACCTTCAAAAAGTGACTTAGACACTAAGGATATTCATATTGACATGGTTTCTAGATTATGGGAAGATGCTCCAGCTTAATCAACATTGCAAAAGTGGGCAGTTGAATTTAGGAAGGGAGGGAAGAATCTTGAAGAAGATAGAAATTCTTGATATCTTTCAACTGCCATCATCAAGGAAAACATTGATCGTGTTCATCAAATAATGATGGATGACAGGCGAAAATTTAAAAAAAAATAGTCAATACTGTAAGATAGTTGCAAATATGAACAATGGCAATGCAATGAACTTGGCAAGATGAAGGTTACTGCTTGGTGGGTGCCACCTGAAAAAAAATCCCACCACATCACGAAAATAGCTGTCATTGTTTGAGGCCGGTGTAGCTTGTTTATTTGAACGTTTCTTAATTCCAGATGAATGCCGGGTTCATCACTGAGCCAAAAATAAGGAGACAATTCATGCAATGGAAAAATCCTTCCTCACATGTTTTAAAGGTCACGTTCGTTTCATTTGTCGGTGAGTTAATGGCTTCAGTTTTTGAGATGCAAATGGCATTTTATTTATTAAATGGCTACACCACCAATGACGAATATAATGACAACTTGCTGAGGCAGATACGAAAGGCTATCAAGACCAAAGGCTCGGGAAAATAGATGAAATGGGACTTGTTTCGTCATGACAATTCTCCAACACACAAGATCCTGTTTTCAGTAGCTGTTATGTGTGACTGTGGCTTTGAAGTTGTTGATCACGTTCCCTATTCTCCTGATCTGGCCACATCTGACTATCATCTGTTCCCGAACAGAGGAAAAACCTTTGCTGGGATCCAGTGTCGTAGTGTCAACGACGTTATATATTCTCCTTATAACATTTTTGAGCAACAGGATGAAAGTATCTTGCCAGTTGGTTTCAAGAACTCCAACACTGATGGAAGTCGTGTGCGTACCACATGCGGGACTATGTTGAAAAATAAACATCATCTGATAACATTCTATGAGATACTCTTGGTCAGTCTATGAACTTTTCAGGAGACTCTCGTATTACTGTTTTTTTTTTTTGTTTTATCGTTATCGAGGCGACCGAGCTGTGGTTCTATAATTTGGTTTGGTTTGTTTTATTTTACGGCATATCAGCTACAATGGGCTATATAATGCCGACAAAATTTCCTTTTTTTTTCAAAAAATGTGTAGCTGGTAATATTCTTTTAAAAAATGTATAGTTTGGTTTGCTTTGTTTTCTGGTATATTAACCTCAATGGGTTATTTAATGCTGACAAGATTTTTATTTCTGGTAATATTTTCTTTGTTCAAATATTTATTGCTGATACTAAATTTTTAAAAAGTATTTCTGGTATTAAAATCTATTTTTACACTTTCATAGTGTTTTGAGTCAGGTTGTGGGGTCAACTCTTTGCCCATAGCTGAGGCCCTAACAAGTGCTACCACCCCGGGTCAGGGTGGACCTGGGAACACCAGCAATTAAAACCTCCTGATCAGAGGCCTTGCTGTTGGACGTAGTTTATCATCTTACCCAGGACGCGGATGAAGTTTATCGTCTTACCCAGGATGCGGATGCAGTTTATCGTCATACCCAGGACGCGGATGTAGTTTACCGTCTTACCCAGGGCGTGTGATTCTATAGAAGAATGCTAAGGATATCATGGACCGAGCGTTTGAACAAAGTTGAGGTCTTAAAGCGGATGCAAACAAGGAGGAGGCGTACACTTGACATCAGGAAGAGACAGCTGAAGTTCCTGGGACACATAATGAGGAAGGTCGGCCTGGGGAATCTGATACTCAGGAGTCGAATAGAGGGAAAGAGAGAGAGACAAGGGAAAAAACTCATGATATACCTAGCGGCCTTAAGCAAGTGGATGAGAGAACGTGGTCTGGGGGAGGTGGCAGAGGGAAGGAACTTGTTGAGAGCTGCAAGGTATAGAGGGCGGTGGAGAGCCATGATCGCCTATATCCTGAAAGGACACGGCACATAGAAAGAAAAATGAATAAGGTCTTCATTAAGTAGGTATGAGAATTCAAAAAATAGTTTTTGGTTAAATAATCATGTGAGAGAAGCAGCAGCACAACCCTAGAACACCAACCATGGGTATATAGTACCTAGCGCTAATTTTCCTATTTTTAAATACAATTATCAGTACCTGATTTTCTTACCTAAATAATGTTTTTCAGTTACTATTAATGTTAACTCAAAGTACAAAGTTTGAAGTGCCTGCATGTAAAATATTTCAAATAAAGATTTATATTATCTTTTTTTTATATTTTCAAAATCAGGTATGATATAGTGATTTTCCAAGCGTAGCTTAGATATGGCACAAGGCCGAAATTAGAGGGCATCTAGTGAGGATCGAACTCACTACTAAGTTGTAATTGTTCTATCGAGACAAGCTTGCTAACCATTACACCACCTCGAGGTGCCCGAAATTGAGCATGATATACCCATGGTAAGTAGTGGTGGCATTTTAATTGATGGTTAGTGTTCTCGGGTTAAGAAAATTAGTTACTGAAACTGCCCCAGATACTCTAAGCAAACTATGACCTTTGAGCCAAACTATATCGAAACCTAGTAAATAATTACTGCACCCGGACCTGTAACTTAGATTTGTGTCTGGACGCCTTTCACTAAAATCGGACACTGACGTGCGAACATGTTCGACTGATGGTTGAGAACAAGGAAAACGAATTCAATTCTAATAACGCCATGTTTGTTTAGTGAACTTCACGGAAGTTAGTAAAGTGTAGAGAGCCGGACATTTTGAGGCAGAGAAGGCATTGGCAACGAAAAGGAAGAGAGAGTAAAAAACGTAAAGAATAAAGAGAGAGAGAGAGAGAGAGAGAGAGAGAGAGAGAGAGAGAAAGATAATGGGGCGGGTTAGGATTATTTTTCAATATGGAAGCTAAGATCGGGGTAAAGTAAAAAGAAGAGAAACGTGAGTCAGCGTCGGTTCTTTAAGTCGGTCTTGGATAATGTTCCTTAAATATTTAATGCGTCTTGTGGTTCGCACTGTCGAAATCTTGAGGGTCATTCATCAGTGTGAATTAGGGGGCTGCTTTCATTCACAAACCCATGAGAAAAGTTGAAAGAAGGAAGGAAAAAGGAGACGAGGGAAGGGTATGTGCCGTTGATTGACAAGGAATAGTTTTCTTCATGATAAACCCCCACCCTTCTTATATATTTTCAAATAGTAAACATATATATATATATATATATATATATATATATATATATATATATATATATTTACTATTTGAAATATATATATATATATATATATATATATATATATATATATATATATATATATATATATCTATCCAGAGTTTCGGGGAACTTGAACTGATTGATCAAACTATTCATATGTCATATAACACTTTTCCCGTTTTCGTCAGATATTTCCCATACCAATTAAAATCACTATGATTGGATACACAGAAACGCATTTCTACCACATTTTCTTTTCTTGAGGGAGGCAATTTGCTGTCCCTAATTATTCAGACTTCTATCTATCTATCTATCTATCTATCTATCTATCTATCTATCTATCTATCTATCATTTTGTTGTTATTTCACCCCAAGCTAGGTGATTAAGCCAGGAAGACGCAAAGCATTACTGTGTGTAGAAGAAACTGGGAAAAATAAGCAATTAATAAGTCGATAGAGAAAATAAATGAACAAGAATTAAGAAGACAGAAGATAGCGATCGACATTAAAATATTTGGGGATCAAAGTTGACTGGAAAGCAAATAGCGTAAGAGAGTTCAATATGCGAAAAGTGCGAAGGAAGAAATTGTTAGCATAGAACTTACAGTGGCATCACGTAATTTGAGCTGTTCAAATGGTGGGACCTAACTACCAATCTAGTAATGTCGGAGTAACGAAAAGAAAACTCAACGGAACAATAACGACAAAAATATTTATAAAAAGGTGAGAGAATCTTCGATAAGGTAGTGGGAAAGTGAATGAAGCTGAGATCTATCTATCTATCTATCTATCTATCTATCTATCTATCTATCTATCTCATACTAATAATAATATATCTATCCCGTTCTACTAAAAATCTATCTATCTATCTATCTATCTATCTATCTATCTATCTATCTATCTATCTATCTATCTCGTTCTGCTCATAATCTATCTATCTCAGTCTGTTCGTATCTATCTATCTATCTATCTATCTATCTATCTATCTATCTATCCTTCAGTTTTACGATTAATCACACTGAAATCACCGGTTATCGTTAGCTTACCATATTTAGGCAGCGTCGAGCCTTGACAATATATATATATATATATATATATATATATATTCATCTTATATCACTGTTCCTTTTAAAACGGAGTGTCTATTCACATATAGGTATCCAATAAAAATAACTAAACGTTAAAGTAGGATTAATAAATTAAAGAATCCTTTAGAAGTAGATCTAGATACAAAATTGGGTAGATATGATATTTCGAGAATGTATATGCTCCCGTTCATTGGTTGAGAACTTTGTAAGAAAAGCTGCTATATTACTAAGCTCTACGCAATGAATAGAACATTCTGGCAGCTGATAATGCTTATATCATGTATATAATGCGTTAAAAATCATTGTGTTAAGAATCTCGATCGGTCGAGTTTCGATCCCGGCATGAAGCAATTGCGTTTCTACACTCAATCAAGAGCTATGATACCGCGATACAGTCTGTCTGTGGATGACTATATATATATATATATATATATATATATATATATATATATATATATATATATATATATTTCCAGATCAATTCTGTTGACACGACAAATTGGTAAAGATGATAACTAAAAAATCTGTTTTTTTTTACGGACGCGTTTCATCTTCCGATTTTTTCAAAGCAAAAAAGAAATCGAATTTTTTTTTGTTTTATCGAAAATGTTTTTGTTGTTATTATAATAACAACAAAACATTTTCGATATCGAAAAGCGTTGTCAAAAAACTAAGATTTTTCCAGTTATCATTTTATATTATATATATATATATATATATATATAAATAAATACCACGCACGCATGGACTCTCGCAGCTATAAATAGGAGCAGGTACTGCCTTTTGGAGAGGGAAGTTTCCAGCAGTCAGCTCTCGTTTGTATATGTTTGTATTACTGTTTCTGTTAATCTATTTGTTTAACTCAATTTCTCTCTTTGTGTCTTTATTTCTGGCCCTAAGAAGGCCACAACAATAATTATATATATATTTATATATATATATATATATATATGTGTGTGTGTGTGTGTGTGTGTGTGTGTGTGTGTGTGTGTGTGTGTGTGTGTGTGTGTGTGTGTGTGTGTGCTGGTGTGTGTGTGTGTGTGTATTTAGGCAGCATATTTTAATTCAAACAGGTTTGGTTAAATTAATTATACATGCTTTTGTTTTAAACCTTTCGAGAGAAGATTCGTTAAGAAAAATACCGAAATTTTCTTTAAAATAGTTTTTATTTTCCCAAGCGCTTTCAGTCTCATCTGATAACATCTTCAGACTGTCTACGTTTATAGGTATTTCTGTGAATTCAATTCATTTTTACTGTTCATTTTAATGCATATTTAACGTTCTATATCATTCAAATTCACGAGATTTTTATTCAAGGGAGGCAACTTTCCTTTCTTCTACCTTTTACTTCATTACCATCTGTAGGTGCTATGAATTGACATGAAAATTAAAGACAAGTGAATTTTCTAAAAGCTAGATGGATTAAATGGCGAAGATCTATCTATGCCTCTTGATATCTATCTATCTATCTATCTATCTATCTATCTATCTATCTGTCTATCTATCTCTGCCTCTTCATATCTATCTATCTCTCTCTATCTCTGCTTCTTCACATCTACCTATCTATCTCTGCCCTTCATTCATCATCTATCTATCCATCCATCCTTCCATCTATCTATCTATCTATCTATCTATCTATCTATCTATCTATCTCTGCCTCTTCATATCTCTCTCTCTCTCTCTATCTGCCTCTTCATATCTATCTATCTATCTGTCTATCTATCTATCTCTGCCTCTTCATATATATCTATCTCTATATCTATCTCTGCCTCTTCATATATATCTGTCTATCTCTATATCTATCTCTGCCTCTTCATATCTATCTATCTATCTATCTATCTATCTATCTATCTATCTCTGCCTCTTCATATCTATCTATCTATCTATCTATCTATCTATCTATCTCTGCCTCTTCATATCTATCTCTCTCTCTCTCTATCTATCTATCTATCTATCTCTGCCTCTTCATATCTATCTCTCTATCTCTCTATCTATCTATCTATCTATCTATCTATCTCTTCTATCTATCTATCTATCTATCTATCTATCTATCTATCTATCTATCTATCTATCTATCTATCTATCTATCTCATAATGCTTGTTATTCTGAAGCTACCACGTTGGTTCCGCCGTGGCGTTTCCCCAAGCGATGGAATTAATTGCCGGTGTTTATATCTGCATATCCTTCCAACATTAGAAATTACGAGAAATCCCTTACGTGTCGATTGGAAGTGATGAACTGAAGTCATTCCCAAAGATTGTCCCGTGTAATGAAAAGAAAATAATTGTGTTGCAGTAAGGTTTAACAAGCTAATCTAGTTGACCGTTATTATTCAGTAGTGGCTTCGGGCCTCACTGAGTGCCCAGAAACGTGTCTAAAATTAGTATAGCTTCGTAAATTAAAACCCACACTATTTCTTTTTTTTTGTGGAATTTGGATATGATTCAACTATTTTTAAAATCGGTTTCAGCCCATGCAAGTTAGTAAAGCCACTAAAACAGAAGCGGTTAATAGTCTGGAGGAATTAAGAACAAAGACATTAATAATGAGCGGGAAGAGAAAAGAGTAATTAGGAGGACATTAGATAGCGATTGACATTGCATTTAATTTTTTGCAGATTTAGTTGACTGGAAAGCATAGAGTCGAAAAGGGAGTACCACAAGCGAGAAATGCAAGAAAATAAACTGTTAGTATAGAACTCATGGCTACATATAACTGAAATCCGAACAAGCATTGGACTAGCGAAATAAGTATTCCAAAAGCTAAACAAAGTGATGATAAATAGAAGAAGGTTGTTAGAAACAAAGAAAAAGTCTCTTAGTCCAATGATGCTGCCGGAGGCTTGAAATCCCCGAGATAGGCTGCCTTCTCCCATCTCAAATGAGAAGAGAACAGATACTACGCTTTCATCCCAGCCAAAAGGACGAGAGAGAGAGAGAGAGAGAGAGAGAGAGAAAGAAAGGAAGAAATGAAGAAAGAACGAGTTCATTAATTTTTGAATAAGTTCTTAAAGTTTAATTAAAATCCGACAATTTTTTTTAAATCGCTATCAGAACAAGCAAGACAATAAAGCCTCTAAGACGCAAGGAGCGTGGAAGAATTAAGAACAGAAGCATTAATAATGAGCGGGAAGAGAAAAGAGTAATCCTGAGGACAGTAGGTAGCGATTGACATTGCATTTAAATTTTTGCAGATTAAAGTTGTCTGGAGAGCATGGAGACGGAAGGGAGTTCCACAAGTGAAAAGTGCGAGAAAAGAAACTGTTAGCATAGAACTTACGGCTACATCTAGCTAGCTCAACTGTAAGTTGATGAGATCTTGACGCCAGTTATCTGATTTTTTTTAAAGAATTTCCAAATCAATGTTTTTCACCGTAAAGAGACTCAACATTTCCCTACTAATTTATGGTTCTACGCTGACGCCAGCAAAACAAAAGAAACATAAATAATGAGCGGGAAGAGGAAAAAGTAATCAGGAGGACAGTAGAAAGCGATTATCATTACATTTAAATGTTTGCAAATTTATCTGACTCGAAAGCATTGAGTGAGAAGAGAATTCCGTATACGAGAAGTGCGAGAAAAGAAACTGCTAGCATAGAACTTCCGGTTCCATCTAGCCAGCACAACTGTAAATTGATGAGATCTCGACGCAATTTAAGCGCAGTACTAGACTGTACTGAATCCGAGCCATAAGATCATTGACTGATAATATTGCTGATTCTTCTTTGGGTCTTACTAAGCAGCTCAAAGTAAATAGCAGGGACACCATTGCAGCAATATTCTAAGCATGCACGAATGGTAGACTTATAGACATGTAAGATAGATTCTGGAGAGAAATATTGTCTCCCACAACACAGTGAACCGCCTTTCTTAGCATCTGACCTAGAAATGGACTTACTCTTTGCTAGAGGTTAGCATCTCTGAGATGATTAATGGAGAGTAGTTTAATTTCGGAGGCGTTAAAATACTATTCCGTCTTTAGCTACTAAACTCTGTTAGGGAGCTCTATTTCCTTTATCACACCTTTTTACTAGGACTGCAATATATTAGATATAATAGCTGACATTATAGAAAAAGTACTTTCTCTCCTTCCATCTGCGAACATCGTTGTCTTTGAAGAATTTAACCCTAACCACGCCACGTGGCTTAAACATTCTAAAGGTTTTGATGTTGCCGGTATCAATACATTAAAATTTTCGATTGCTCTGTCCCCTACCGAAATCGTGGACTTTTACTTGATATTTCCAAGAAGGCATGAAAGGGTTTCACCCAAGAAGAAACCTCAGAGGCGTAATTTTCTGTTGGAAGCTTAAAGATGTCAGTCCAAGTGACGTCAGGAAGAAAATCACGGAGTGAGTTCCAATCATCATGCTGGTGATCGAAAATAGGTTTTATGAATAGGGGGTTCCTGTTTAAGAGATGATTGGAACGAAATATCTATAGCTACTACAAAATGGTTCGAATTACAAAGAGGGCAGTGTTGCGAAGTTCGCTAAGAGCGAAGAAAGGTGGTAAGAAATAGATCCTATAGAGAAGCCCGTTGTACGGTTTTTCTATGGGAATCTGTTGTGGTAGGATCCACCTAATTTGCATAGTGGAGTACCGACCATATAAATATGGTTGGTACCGGGAAGAGAGAAGGGGGAATCAAGAGATTCAACCCGAGACTCTGCCCGACTGCGACTCAGTCAACACATTCTCCAGGAACGGTCTTACCAGGAATATACAAAAGACTATATGTAAATATTGGGTACACTTTTCTTGTTTCAATACATTTTGTTCTAAGTACATTTTTTGTTGCATTATTATTCCATGCATTAGTCAAGTTTCAACAGAAACGAACAGGGAAGCCCACGATTTCGGTAAGGGACTGAGCAATCGAAAAATTAATCTCTTGATACCGGCGACATCAAAACCTTTAGATTGTTTAAGCCACGTGGTGTGTTGAGCGTTAAAGTCTCCAAAAACAACGATGTTCGCAGATAGAAGGAGAGAACTTATCTAATATACTGCAATCCTAGTAAAAGGGTACGGTAAAGGAATAAGAGATAACTGACAGAGGTTTGTAACGAAAGACGGAAGCCCATAAAAGAGTAGTATGGGGCTTCGAGAGACAGTTCTCAGACTTTCGGAACATTATCCCAGATGTATGACCAAGGCCTTGCATATGAATACTGGAATCTTTTCGGTAAAGGGTATGATAGTCTGGCACCACCAATTCATTCGTAGCAAGGGAATAATTCGTTTTATCTTCAGTAAAGTCTACGGTCATATCATACAGAAAATAACAGTTTCTGTACGATCACCAAAGGTTAACAACATATCGTCCGGTCAACAATTAAACTGGGGATCTCTTCCGAGCACCGGGTGCTGTAAACAAGCTTCAAGCAATTCGAAATATATTTCGGCTTTATATAACACAGAAAAGGTTGATAATCCATAAAAAAGAAGTCAACCGCTGCTGCATACTGTTAACTGAATTTTTTTTTATCCACTGAACGTATTTTATTTGCTAAACTTTTGCATATCGTAAACACGCATATACCAGGTGTAACAGTAAAATTGTCCAATTTTCAGATTAAGCCCTGAAATGTTCTATCTTAGAAATGATTAAAGATATCTTACTGGAATTCCCCGAGGTTTTCATAAAACCATTGGTCTCTACTTTGAGGAATAATAATGTATAATTACTCTCTAAGCCTAACTGAAATATCCTGATGAAATCGATCATAAACGAAAATGACATCTTCATCATTAATTAAGCATAGATAAGTATGGGAAGCTCATGAAGATTGAAATTAAAATATATATATATATATATATATATATATATATATATATATATATATAATATAATTCCATGATCATTTTCTATATTATTCAAGATGATCTTCGCCCTCTCTAACTTTCTATCTTTCTGTCCTGGGGTAACAATTTGCCTCACAGTTTTCACTTACGATTTCATTTTCACGTCTTTTTCATTGCTCTTTGAACGTCATTATTGAAACTCCTCTCTTACATGCCAAATGTTTTATAGATTGAGTTGAATCTTTTCTAATTGATCTCTTTAGCTCTAAGTCGAAATGATGATTCCTCTTGCCGTTGTGACCTCCTGATCCAGTTTTCCTCTCTACTGTTTCCTCTTTTTTAAACTTTTGCATCGTTCTCTACAGAGTTCTTTAATGTACTTTGAAGGTGGGCACCAGCTACTAATATTAGTGCCATTACTGAAGGCCTGAATGACGTTTTCCCTTTCACCATTGCTAGGAAGACAGTGGGTCTGACACAAAGCGATTTTAACCTGCTCTTTTTCTAGCTAAATTATTCAAACGACTTGTCAGTGATTCTTACGAGAAATTGTGTCAAGATGGAAAAAAGTGGTGAATAGTTAGACCTTTATACTTGCTTGCCATTATTGTGTTTTCTAAAATGTTCTTCTATTTTTCTTTCTAAACCTGCCATTAACAATATGTCATCCGTGTATCTTATGTTGTTTTTTATGATTATGTCCGACCATAATAAATCCTGGTCGGCCTTCTAGCTGATACGGTATAACACCCAACATGCTTGTCTGAATCCACTTTAAGAGTGCAAGATCTAAAAGGTCATCCAATGTAATAGTGGTCTCATCCCACAATCCTCACTCTTGCTCCATATGCGGCCACCTTTGTAAATCATAAGCGGGTCTTAAATGCCACTTAACATTATTGCACAGAATTTCATAACTATAACGAATTAATCGTCAGATCCTCATACGTCGAATCCGACGGGATATATATATATATATTCATCACCATATTTGTATATGAACGCACAACTGTAAAAAAAATTAAAATTTAAAATCAAACTCAGCGTTGCTACTGCGCGCTCCAAAAACAATAACTCATTTCCAATAGCATTTTCGGATACAACAATACATATATTTTCGTTGTCCTCTTATTACTAAGAGAAAAAACAAGAACAACATCTATTCCATACCTGAAGATGTCTGTAGGAACAGACGAAAGCTTGTAGTAAAAATAAGAACTAATACGGTCGAAGTTTATAGAAACAAGGATCTTTTCATTCATAACGGATTCCGAGGTTTTTGTATATTATTTGAATTGTTTGCGATGATGGATTTCTCGCCAATTAAATCATTAACCTTTGCATTTGTTTTTGTGTGAATAATTCATGAATTTGTAAATTGATTGCACGTTTATCGAAATTTTATATATATATATATATATATATATATATATATATATATCGAATATATGTAGGTTGAAAATGATCCTTGTCTTACTGTTCTTTCTATTTTGGGGTATTCCTTAGAATTGTGTTCTCCCTCCTGTTTTTCGTCATTCAAGATTGCGAATTACTCGAATATTTTCTCCATGGAATTCACGTTTTTCTGTTACTTCAAGTAGCATTTTGAGTTACTGCTTATGAAAAGATTTTGTGTAATCTACAAGACATAGTTCTAGACCTTTCTGTATTTGTATTGCGTTCTTTGATAGCATTTTGGTAATAAAAATTACATTTCTTGTCCCAGTGCTGCATTGTTCTTGCCTTATTAACTTTACTACAACATTAGTTATTAGATTCCTGATGAAAAATAAAGTTATGTAGTTTATTTAGCTGATTGTTCAATTCCATGATGTTCGTATTCCCTCGATCAGGTTAACAGCAAAACAACAACAACAACAACAACAATAATAATAATAATAATAATAATAATAATGGCTCCCTCTGAATATAAAACCCGACATGACAGAATAGACCAATATCTGCACTGGAAAATCTGCAACTTCTACGTGAATGAAACTGAAAGAAATTGGTATGAACAACACCCAGACCTGGTTATGAAAAGAGGACCTGTTACAATTTTATGGGACAGAAAAATCAAAGCTAACCGCCTAGATATTGTTGTTAAAGATCGCAAATAAAAAGGGCCTCCTTATTGATATGGCAGTCCTTGCAGACTGCAATGTATCTCTGAAGATCTTCAAAAATTTATCAAAATACAAAGACCTTGAAATCGAAATCTCAAAATTGTGGCACATGGGAACATCAACAATCTCTGTTGTAGTTGGAGCCCTCGGATTGGTAGGAAAAGATTCCAGTAGATTAATTGAACGGATCCCTGGAAGCCATCCCTTAAAGAAATACAAAAAATTGTTCTAACGAGTACATCCCACACCATACGAAGGGCTTAATCTATGTAAAATATGTTTTTTGGTGGGTTTTTTTTTGTCAATGGAAAATGTCATGATACCATTTCTAACCTTAGGTCTCTGGACGGGATTAGAGAAAATAAAATAATAATAATAACTTGATTTGACGGTTTTCCCGTTTTAAATTTCGGATAAATCTTAATTCTTCACTTAATGGTTGAGTAACTTCATGGGGAGTTCTACGACAATGAAATATCTCATCCCGTCCCGGGCTACACAATAAACTACATCCACATCCTGGGTAAGACGATAAACTACGTCCAACAGCAAGGCCTCTGAACAGGAGGTTTTGAAGAGCATGGAACCACCTCAATTGCTGGTGTTCCCGCGTCCACACTGACCCAGGGTGGTAGCCCCTGTTAGGGTCCCAGCTCTGAGCAAATACTTAACCCCCAAAATGGGATCAAAACACTATGAAAGTGTAAAAATAGGTTTTAATAACAGCAGTACATTTTTTGTAAAAAAAAAATATTAACAGCAATGAATTTTTGAAGAAAAAATTATTACCAGGAATACATTATTACCAACAATACATTTTTTGGAAAAATAATACCAGAAATACATTTTTGAAAAAAATATTACCAGCAATACAATTTTGAAAAATAATATTACCAGCAATAGATTTTTGAAAAAATATTACCAGCAGTAAAAATCTTGTCAACATTAAATAACTCATTGAGTTTGATATGCCGTAAGACAAAACAAACTAAACCAAATAAAACCTATCGCATCGTTAAATACTTCAGCTTGATAACTTTATTGAAAATAAAATATCGCAATAACTAAAATAAATGTGGAAGCTGGTCGCCATTTTAAAATGTAAGAAGGCACAAAATAAAAGATTTAAAATTGACAACTTTTTCTATTTCACTGAAGCAGACGATAAACAATTCTATCTTTCCTTCTTTCTTTCATTTCCTGACTAAGACTAACTAACGTTTTCACATGACTTTTCCGTCTTCTCATGCGATGAAATTGGAATAGTTCATTATTTATGCGGTATTAGCAGTAGACATTAAACACTTCTGTCTATCTATCTCTCTTTTTTTTTTATTGAAACTCAGTAGCGTCTAAGCTATATCTTCTGTCTTTCTACGCGATCAAAATGGGATATTCCATATATTTTGAGATATTGGCAGGGAGTAACGATAGTGTGAACTAAGTAACTAATGAAAGCAAGGGGTGTACAATTATTATATGATGATTATGATGATGATGATCATAATAATAATAATAATAATATCTACTGTAATCACGTTCACACATAGTCACAAAACCCAAAACCCAACACTTTTAGCAAATAGATTTTCCTTTACATTTTGAAGATTCTTCTGCGAGTTTACGGAATGTGGTTCTACAGAAGGATGCTGAGAATGATATAAGCTGAACATGCAAGCAACGCCGAAGTTTTAAAGAAATTGGAAACGGAAAGAAAACTTCAGGAAGCGACAGTTGAAATTCCTAGGACAGACAATGAGAAAAAAGGGCTCGGAAAATTTGACGCTCACAGGACAAAATGAAGGCAAGAGGAACAAAGGAAACAAAGTGTAACTTATCTAACGAAATTGAGTAAATGGATGGCGGAACAAGGTTTAGGAGAGATAACAAAAAAAGAAAATTAATTAAGAGCTACAAAGGACAGAAAATTGTGGCGAACCACGATCTAAAACATCGTGAAAAGACACGACAAAGAAGAAGAAGAAGAAGACGACATAATTTTACTTTTTCAAAATCTCCATTGAATCTGTTTACACGTATTAAATGTACATAAATTGTACCTGTGCATACACGGACATGGAACTTTAAACTGATACACAAATTCATATGACGTCATACAATTAAGAAAAATAATACAAGAATTGTAAGGTACATATCCAACTTACTGTACAATCACGATTTGTTGAAACTTGGAGACACTTCGTAAGACAAAAAGCAAATAAATAATAATAATAATAATAATAACAGCAACAACAACTAGCAATAATTGAGAAAATTTCCTATTTTAATTTCTGATGAATCTTTATTGAGTTAATGATTGAATAAGTTACTTGCGAGTTCCAAATGTATAAAATACTCATAGAAATCCCCCTATTGCATCGTTAAATAATTTAACTTAACGACGCTAACCAAATATTGCAATAACAATCTTAAATGTGAATGGAGGCCTGTATATAAAGAAGGACATTCCAAATGAAACGATTAAAGGTTTTCTCATTTCACTGAAACAGACGTTTATCCGAGAAAGTCTTAATACACCCTCAATATTTCTTTTCTTTTCTTTTCTTTTCTTTTCTTTTCTTTTCTTTTCTTTTCTTTTCTTTTCTTTTCTTTTCTTTTCTTTTCTTTTCTTTCTTTCTTTCTTTGTTTGTTTCCATGAGGCTAAACAGCGCCTTTGATAAATCTTTTCTTTTGTCTGTCCTCTCAGTCAAACAGGAACGGTCCATTGTTTATTTGAGGTAATGGTAAGACGTAACGTAGGTGCTAACTGACTAAGAAACAAACAGACTTATTATATGCTAATAACCTTCTGTAAATGTTTGAAAGGACGGAGATTAAAAATGATAGCAAAAAGAAAAAAATACTAAGTTCTATAAAGGACTGGAACGTGTGGAGAACCATGAACACCAGCGTCCTGAAGGGACACTGTACAAAGAGGAAAAAGAAGAAGAAGGCCATCACTGAATTTTCTGAAACAAGCGAATTGTGAAGACCTAATTTTGAAGCAAATTTTAAGGGGGTCGCATTATATAGGATGTATAATATTAGGCTACGTACTGTCGGCCCTGTCTACACCGTTGATCAGACTATGTAACTATTTACTGTAGTCAAATTACATTCAAAATGGTCTTCAAAAGTCGCTTGAAACACAAGATTCTTATTTTTTTTTATATATATATAATAGTCCTACTAGAAAGTTAGGATATAAATAAAATTTACCTTTCGGTCATCGCAGACAGAAAAAAAAACGCGGCTGACGGATTTACGATGCTCGAAGTTACGACCAAAAAAATCTGTCGGATTGCTGATACAACATTTCTTTTAATTCTATATATCCTCTAAAAAGACACAATGGTGACAGCGACAAGAACAAAAACCGACGAATAATATATATATATATATATATATATATATATATATATATATATATATATAAGTAAAAATCTGCTGTATTGTTAATTTTATTTTTTTAACTTTTTTTTATTTTACTGATTTTTTCTTTTCATTATCTTAAGCCGGGAAAGTGTTGCACTCTTCATCGGTTGGCCAGATTAAACGCAACGCTAAATCCTTTTTAAATCCGTTTATTTCGGATTACCTGTGTCTACACGAGAATAAGTCTTATTGAACCTTTTATATGACGAATTCCAACATACGTCACTTCTCTCTCTTACATATACACACACTCTCATATGTATGTACACATATATACACACACACACATGTATATATATATATATATATATATATATATACCCATGGATAAATATATACGTCTCTCTCTCTCACACACATACACACACTCACATATGTAGATACACATATATATACACACACACACACACGTATATACCCACGGACATAAACATACAATGATACACAGCCATACAAACACAAACACACGCGCACACACATACACACACACACACACACACACACACACATATATATATATATATATATATATATATATATATATACATACACTGAATCGCACACTTACATGCATATAAAAACATTCATCTATACTCATCTGAACCTATACACACATATATTTATATACAAATGCATACCCATACGACATACAGACATATATATATATATATATATATATATATATAGACACACATGCACTGATACACACATATAAACACATATATATGCATATATGCACACACATAAACCGATTCCTCACACATACAGACGTATACACTCATTAGATATATATGCACACATATAAACGTATACCCCCATTTAGATGCACTCAGCAACGCACACACTTTTACACATATATATACATACTTATATACACACATGCATAAACATACCCCGATACACAGACATACATATATACACACACACATGCACTGATACACACATATACACACATATATATGCATATATGCACACATATAAACCGATTCCTCACACATACACACATATACACTCATTAGATATATACACACATATAAACGTATATCCCGATTCAGAAGCAGACATACATACAAACAGCAACACGCACACTTTCACACGTATATACGCATACATATATAAAATAAATAATAGCTAGCCACTCAAATTCGAGGATACACGTCTACAAGGCCGGCTAGCCAATCCCTATTGCAGACGTTCGCTCAGGCATATTTTGTGTTTTGCTCAACATCCACAGAGCCAACCTGTTTCTGGGAGAGAGCGTGTTATCTAGCGTGATCAACAATCTGAACAAGGCCAGCACACTCAAACCCTCAGTCACGATGACTTGTGACTTTGTGCTAACACAGCTATCGATGGTTCTGTCTAAACAATTTCATTCACAAGGCTTGGTCCAACCCACGGTATGGTTTTCAGGCAACATACATATATACACACATGCATACCCATACCGCGACACACACACACACAAACAAACACAAACACACACACAAACACACACACTAATATATATATATATATATATATATATATATATATATATATATATATATATATATATGCCCTGATACACACACATACACATATATATATGCATATATGCACACGCATAAACCGATTCCTCATATACACACGTATACACTGATTAAATATATACACACATATAAATGTATACCCCATTCAGATACACATATACATACACACAGCAACGTGAAAACGTGAAAACATATAAACACATACATATATACACACATTATACAAACAGAAGTACATACAAATATGTACATTGTGAAGCATGCAAACACATACACCGATGAACTCAGCCATGCACACATACATATATACACACACATACACCGTACACACATAAACAAACACTTTTTTCTATTTCCATTCATTTCTTTTTTTTTTTTTTTGGGTTTGATTTATAAACCCCAATTTTTTTTCGATTGAGTGGCCTTAGAACGAAAGTAATATCGGCTAATTCGTTTTCAGTCGCTTATCTCCTGATATAATACGCAAAATAGATCTGTATATATAACACCTGTAATGTCTGTAGAGTTCTGCTTCATGGAAATATCTCCCTTGCACTGGCGACTCCAGGTGGCAGTGTATTTTGCTTTGAAAATAGCGGGTTGGAGCAAAAAAGAAAAACAACACCCTGAAAAGTAGACTAAAATAACACTTCTTCTATATGGCGTATCTATTCAAGGATGTAGACGAAGATGGCTCTCCACAACTTCCCTTTGTTTTGTTGCTCTAAGTAAGATTTTTTATTAACATTTTTTTTTTCTTTTGTGATGCTCAATCGTACCTGTCCAGCCTCGACAGAGTTCAAAAGCCGGCCTTCTCTATCTTCCAATCCAATATCCCGCAGACGAAACGTTGTCAGACTCTCACTTCACAGTCGCTATTATTGTTTTTTTAAGCGTTTCGCCACAATCAAGGCGGGAAGCCACTAGCCCGCAAGGTCTTACAGAGAGTTGGAGCTAGAGCAAATAGAAGTGATAGAGGAAAGGATGAAGAGAAGGATAGGGGATAGTTCAGGGCATCTGGAGACGTCGATTGACATTACATTTGAATAGCTATCAGGGAAACAGGAAGAAGTGTGTTATATTCCTTGGTTCCACCAGGTCAGACCTTCAGAACTAGGAACCTCTATGTCATGTTCACGGTGACAAACCATCCACATTCCCTTCGTGTTCCTTTGATAAGGAGCAAGTTCCACACAAACAGCTTCGTTCCTAGAACTGCTACTTTGTGGAACAAACTCTTGAGATAATTCTTCCTTGACAACAATAATCATCGTCTCTTTGGTCTCAACCGATACCTATCCTACACGTCCTCATAATACGTATTTCTTACTTTCCACCTTCTTTCTCCCTTAAAAAAATCTCACTATCCCTCTACCTTGAGTGACCATTGAGCCTTATACTGTGTGAACTAATAGCATCAGAAAAAAAATTTATCTCCTTGGATATATATAATACGCTAAATGTTATTCAGTTTTATAGTACCTAGAGTTTATGAATTTAAGCGCAGAAGTTTGACTATTGCGCCTTTTCGGGCTAAAATTTTTATGAAGTGAACATACTGAGTGTCAGAATTAATTTCAACTCGGAACAAATTTCAGCTCGAGATTAATTTCAACTCGGAACGAATTTCAAAATCAAAGTTATCATTTTCCGTGAATTCCTAAACAAAAAGGAATGAGTTGTTGTTAATTGTTTAATTTAGCGTTAAAAACCTTAGTAGATAAGATAATTTAGAATTCATCTTTTCTGCAACTTTCATTAATTAGTTCCGAGTTGAAATTAGTTCTAAGTTGAAACTAATTCCGATTTGAAATGAATTCCGAGTTGAAATTAGTTCCGAGGTAAATTAGCTCTGAGTTAAAATTAGTTCTGAGTTGAAATTAATTCCGAGTTGAAATTAATTCCGAGTTGAAATTAGTTCCGTGTTGAAATTAATTCCGAGTTGAAATATAGTTCCGTGTTGAAATTAATTCCGAGTTGAAATTAATTCTGTACTGCAAAATATTACATTGAATCAATTGCTTGGTGGTCTACTATGAAAGTTCGTTCACAGTGTCGTGCTACATAATTTTTCCCGTCAAAATCAGTCTTCCATATTTATATCGTCCATTCTTTAAATACTGTTGCAAAATCTGTCTCCGTACACCTGCGAGGTATTTAGAGATTATCGATAAAATATACAAAGAAAAATCTGTATTATTATTGGTCCTAACCTGACATCTCGGTTTGTCTGGAACGAGGTCTTAATAAAAGTCATGTAACGTTATGTCTGGCACGGGGTTTGGAAATTATGTTAGACTGGTCGAGAAAAAGGCCATAAACGGTTTCTAAGCTATATCTGGCATAAGACCTTAATTAAAGTTATGTAACGCTATGTTGGCACGAGACTAAGATAGTGGAAAATTTTAAAATGATTTAGGCTATGTCTGTCACAAGGACTTAAGTTATGTAGAACCATGTCTGGAACGAGGCGTTAATAAAAGTTATGTAACGCTATGTCTGGCAATGTGGTTAAAATTATGTTAAGATCGGTCGAGAACAAGTCATGACGTGATTTTGTGCTATTTCTAGAACAAGGCCTTAAGTAAAATTATGTAACTATATCTGGCGCAAGGCCGTAAGACCATGCTAAGCTCGATCAGTACAAGGCCTTAATTAAAGAGGCATTAACTTATGCCTAGTACAAGGCCATAATTAAAGTTAGGTAACACAATGTCTGGTACGAGGTCTTAATAAAGGTTATGTAAGTCTATGATTGGAACAAGGCTTTATTATATTAAGTTCCGTCGGGTACAAGAGACTATTTTAAAATGATTTAAGTTATGTCAGGCGCAAGGCCCTAATTAAGCTTATGTTAGACTACACCAAGCTTTAACTAAAATTATGGAAGGCTAGTTCTGGCATAAGGCTTTAATTTTCGGATCATACGGTAATGAACTCTTTTTTTCAGTTGTAATGATCGAAGTACTAGATTGAAAAAAAAAACAACAAAACAATGAGGTTCTTTAAATAACTGGATCTCTAATATGTATGGCACAGTGCAACGAATAGAGAAGACTCAATAAGAATTAAACTCACTACTGTAGTCAAATGACTTGCTCCTTTATCGTTACCCTAACCTTCGATAAAATTAAACTAGCCGTAAAATATTTGTCATTTTCTTTTCGTCCGTGCGAGAGCTCTTTTAAGAAACCAGTCTAAGTTACGAGAGGAAAAATATTTGAAAACTTTGCATGTCGACAGAGAAGATAATAAGCAGAAGACTGACCTTTGAGCCGAGTGGAATGATTTATTCTGGGGAGAGAAAAAGTGTATCTTCGTAATTTGATTCTTGCAGTTTGAAGGTCTGAAGACAAGGGCAAGAAAATACGCCGGCGGAGATGGAAGAGAGATAAAAGTAGCAAAATATGATACAAGGCCGATCATTTCTAGGAATGTTTCAGGCAAAAGTTCAGCGCCCAAACCATCAGCATTGACAATGGGTTTCAATTCCATAAATAAATAAAATAAATAAACACAAAGAAAATCAGATTCCCTCTATTTCTCTTTTAAACCTACACACACACACACAGATATAATAAAAGACAATAATTAAATAATAATAATAATAATGCTACCTACTGGTACAGGTAAAATAAAAAAATTTAAAGAAGAATTGTCAGTAATGTACCATTAGAAATCTAGAGAAACAAGTCACGTATACGAAATATTGTAGCTTCAGTATGCTTATCAAAGATCAACTCAAACTTTCGCGCTGTGTTGCTCTTCAGAAACCAGATAAGAATCATATATCGGACGAATTCTTATCTGGATCCTGAAAAGAAAACGATTGCGAAAATTTGAGCCGTTGTTCGGTAAGTAATATTTTCATATTGTATTTTTTATACAATATATATATATATATATATATATATATACATAAATATATATATATATGGTGATTTTCCAATCGTAGCGTAGATGTGGATCTCATATATATATATATATATATATATATATATATATATATATATATATATATATATAGTAAAATACATCTATTAATTTGATGCTTTTGGGGACGAAAACATCAGTGATATATATATATATATAGGTTCATTATATATTTATATATATATATAACAAATACCCTATTGGATCTCTTGGGTGATTCATCAGTGATGTTGATCGGCTATCGTCTTGTGTACCTTCTGTGAGCTACAATTTTTCCATCTTTATTACTACACACTGTGACTCCTCTTGGCAATTTATGATCCAATCCCAGATAACTTCCGGTTCACTAGCAATGTGCGCTCTTCTATAAAAAAGGAAGCAAAAGCAGCCACAGTTTCTATCTGGTAAGCAACATGGCGGCGTGCTCGTCTTGAAGTGGGTAAGTAATGATTTATTTCCCTCTCTGTTAATGCCCGTCTCCATGTTTTCCACTGCCTTAATCAGGTATTGAACTCACGACTCTTTGGGTCCTGTCACTGGATCTATCCAACGCCTTTATCTACTGTGCTATGTATTATTAAGGAGATAACTGATAAACTGGCATCCATTAGACATGACACAATCTACGAGCGAAAAAAAGGGTTTCAATTCGACATTCCAACAACTTGAAGAAGGCCGGAGTATATCACGGCCGAAACATGGTGATATGGCAACAAAGATGAGGACAATAGTTTTTTTTCGTTTGTATAATACTCTTGCGGTCTAATGTTTTCGATCCAACATTGATTTTTAAAAATTTAAATGCAAGGTCAATCGTTATCTAATATCTTCGTGATTACACTTCTATTGTTTTAGCTCTTTAATAATGTTTCTGTTTTCTAATTCTTTCAAACCCAGTACCAGTTTGAGTCTTAATGGCCTAATGGCCTTGTATGGGGTGAATTCGCTTATATATTAACCCTAGAACACTAACCATGGGTATATAGTACCCAGCGCAAATTTTCCTATTTTTAATTAAAATTTTCAGTACCTGATTTTCTTACCTAAATAATTTTCTATTTCTATTAATGTTAACTAAAATTACAAAGTTTAAAGTGCCTGCATGTTAAATATTTCAAATAAAGATTTATATTTAATATTTTTTTTGATATTTTCAAAATCGGGTATGATATACCCATGGTTAGTAGTGGTGTAACTTTAATTGATTGTTAGTGTTCTAGCGTTAAGGATGTCAATAAAGTCGCTATACAATTCTCTTAAAATATTTAAAGGTATGTTTTATGGTACAAAACCTTATGTCTGCCATAAAAAGACAATTTTTTTATTACCACTCATGTTGATAATAGATAAAAAGTAAAACTGAAAAACGGTCGAGCTCACCGGTCTCGAACCTCCCTCAACAGATCTAAATCGAAGTTAATCAATTAAATAGGTAGACAACATGTATAAGAGAAATGCTTATAAACCCGGTGGGATTCTTTCTGTCCCATGAAACGTAAAATTAATTTAATTAAAACCCTTACCCGTAGAGCTCTTATGATCTGTTCTAAAATTAAGTTGGATAATGAACTTAGGTTTACTATTATTACACTCTGTAACACTGCTTATCCATTAAGCATTTTTCAAGCAATAATTAAGAATAAAGTTGCTGAATTCAATAAGGTTAAACCTGCTATAGTGCAAAGATGTCCTATGTACCTGCGCCTGCCTTGGCTGGGTAATATCAGTGATGGATATGCTAAACAGGTGTTTTTTAGCAGTTCAACATTGTTACTTTGACGCTAACATTCGTGTGGTTTTCTCTGCCAAGCCAGTCCTTTCATCCATGCGGAAGGTCGTTCTTCCTCCACATCATAATAGTTCTTTAATTTATTCCTTTAAATGTAGTTATGGCTCACACTATATAGGGAGAACAATTCAAAGGCTGGATGTCAGAATAAAGCAACACGTTCCAACGAAAATCTTCAATCTTAAGGACACTCCCTCAAACATTCTGACCACTAGATATGAGTCTTCCATTGCAGAGCATCTAATAAATAGCCATAATTGTGCTAGAAGTTTCAGTGTCGACACATTTACCATTCTTAGTATGTCCCACTCGAATTATCACTTAAAAGTGTTGGAGACCATTTATATTTTCTCGTTGAAGCCCTCTCTGTGGAAACAAAAGGACTTCGTACTGGGCCTCCAACTAATTTCCATCTAAGCAGTTTTTTCTCCCCCTAATACATATTGTTCATCTCTTTTTAGTGATAATTGTATTTAATTTATTAACTTCGTTTTCGCTCTGTTGGGCGAGGTTCGAAACGACTTTTTATCTATTATCATCAGGATTGGTAATGTAAATATTTTCTTTTTCTTCTCATGGCAGTCACAATTACTTCTAATAAAAAGCAAAGCATTGAAGAAGGTGGCTTGAAGTTCGAATAGTATAAATAATTAATTTACTATTGTTTAACATAGTATTTTATTGTTATTAAACAGAATAAACCAGAAGCATTTTATGAATAGATTTCTGGACTGTTGATTAATTGCTTTGCCATTGCAAGTCACTGTACAGTGACTTTATTACCACTCTGTATATATATATATATATATATATATATATATATATATATATATATATATATATATATGTAGTTTTACATTAATGTTTTATCGATACTGGTTTGTGTTGAAGGCCACTGAAAGTCATTTTAGAGAGAGGGAAAAGAGAGAAAGAGAGATGATCTGTAGATAAAGTGATAATCTTTTTATAAACGGAGTGGTCTGGGATCCAATTAAATTTTTCTTTTATTCTTGGAAATATGATTTATGATAAACTTTCGTGTATCATTGCAACTATGTATCAATCAACTAATGCGGAGAAGAATAAATACATGTGGGTCTATCATTCTATCTCTCACAGTCTGTTCATTTTATCTCACTGTTCAATTCTCTCTTGCTTCTCTCTCTCTTCTAAACACACAACACACACACACACACACACACACACACACACACACACACACACACACATATATATATATATATATATATATATATATATATATATATATATATATATATATATATATATGATTTAATCACGGCAAAGAAAAATTTCCATTTTTCAAAACTGAAACTAAATTTATAAATTTAATTATAAAAATTAAACTTAAAATTGGCTGTGCTTATAAATTAAGTAATGTTCTTGGAAAGTTATTCCTAGCATCGCTTGACAATGGAACATGACTATAGATTTGTTTAATTTTTGTAATTAAATTTAGTTTCAATTTTGAAACATGGAAATTGTGTATGTCGCAATGGAATCATATTTTTAAACAGAAAATAAGTACATTATTTACTTAAGGAATCAGCGCATATTCTAGGCCACAAAAATCTCCAGAGCCGACCAAGCATAGAAATAAATACAATATGGGAACCAGTAATAAGGAGTGCCAGAGAAAAACAATGATAACAACAAAGTTGCAATATGAGCACTGGTAAAAATTGTTGCTGAAGACATTAGGTTTATAATACCCAGAAATTCATACCCAGATGTCCTCAAGGCACAGTGGATAAAGGCGTTGGTTAGATCCAGTGACAAGACCCAAAGGGTGTGAGTTCAATACCCGGTTAAGGCAGTGGAGAACTTTCAGAGGGAAATTAACAGGAGATAACTGATAACTGGCATCCATCAAACCCCAGTGAGCGAAATAAAAGGTTCAGTTTCAACCACCTGAAGGCCGGAGCGTAAAACGGCCGAAACGTTGTGATAAATATGGCGAAATGAGAACAATAGTTAGAATAATGTAAATAATGTACATAATACCTCATCTCAGAAATATAGACAGACTCAGAAAATAAGTAGATTTTGCTCTAATGTTTCTATCGAGCACTGTTTTTTTAATTCTTAAGAACACCGAATTATAAAGCTTACAGTTCTTTCCTATATTTTAATATATATATATATATATATATATATATATATATATATATATATATATATATATATATTGTTGTGAGACCGTAACAAACCAACAACATGGACACTTCCAGGACTATATAAAGTATGCGATATAATACTCTAAGAGAAGAAGAGGAGAGAGAGAGAGAGAGAGAGAGAGAGAGTATTCTAATACCGTAGTCTCAGCCACGTACGACTACCAATATTGGACACTAGCACATAGTAAGCTCCGCTTATACTTACACTATCTTTGTAACCTTTTTGTTTAATATATCTTTCTGACCTCTAATCTGTGTTCCGTGTTTTCCTTCCGTGGTCCCAACTTTGGGTCCACATCATATATATATATATATATATATATACTATGAACATACCTACAATGTGCGGAAATTTTGGTGTGAGAAACCCCGCCCCAAATTTTGCAACACATATAAGAAAGAGAAAAGAAAAGAAAGATAGAATCGACAGCCATATACAGTCGAGAAGGTAAGGCAAATCTGATGAAAAGGAAGAATGGCCATTAGGAAACTATAGAGAAAGAAAGACAGACGTGATACAAATGAAGAACTGACGTTAAGAAAGTCTACAGCAGAGAAAGAGCCCAGTAAACAATCAATGACGAGAAGGATGAATAAATGAAAAGTATGAACGGATCAGGCGCAAGAAGTTTCCATTCATTCGTCACTTTACAAGACAAGGTTGAAAGCCGCGAGGCGTTTTGTGAACTTTTCAAACCGTGCTGGCATCGGGGAATAAATGGCGGGAAAAAGGAGCTACTGACTGACAACAGGCCAGCAATGAAGGTCGCGCTTTGATAGCAACTTGCAAATTCATCACGTCTCCGCTTCGTTCCTTCTCATTTCCATAGGCAAACAATCAGAAAGAGATTCTAATGCAATTTTAATGATCGTAGTTCATGAACTTTTCGGACGAGTATCCTTATCTTTGCTGCATCAATCACAGCATTCCAGTCTTCCTTGGCTTTGCTCGGCTGTCTGAACACTGGTTAATATTTGAAGAGAATCCGTTATTAAGTTCATGGTGTTGTTGCTGTTGCTTTTTCTCCTCATTCTTTTTTTTTTTCTTTTTTTTTTTGTACTTGTGTTCCAGCCTCAATGTGGATGATTCACAGAGCAAGAAGGTTGTCGGCTGCATCTAGAAGTTGGGTAGTTTTACATGCTTCGTGTTTGACAAAACTTTCTCTTCTGTTACATTCTTGGATTCATTTCTGATTTATACTTTATTTTTCTTCTTTTTTTCTTTTCTTATTCCCACCGAGTTTCTTTCTCTTTTCTCTTGTACTTTTCTTTCCTTATTTCCACGCTTTTTATTTCACTCTTTCTTTCTTTCTTTCTTTTCTTTTTTCTATTTTCTTGTACTTTTTCTTTCTTTTTTCTTTCTTTCTTTCTCTTTTCTAGTTTCTTGTACTTTTCTTATTTCTACATATTTTCCTTCCTTCCTTCACTTTTCTTTCTTTCTTTCTTTTTTTTCTTTCTTTCTTTCTTATTCTATTTTCCTGTATATTTCTTTCCTTATTCCACCATATTTCTTTCTTTTTCTTTTTTATTGTACTTTTCTTTCCCTATTTCCACTGTTTTTATTTCCTTCTTTCTTTCTTTTTCTTTCTTGTTTTCTCTTTTCTGTTTTCTACTTTTCTTTCTTTATTTCAACCTTTTGTATTTTCTTTCTTTCTTTCTTTCTTTCTTTCTTTCTTTCTTTTGTACTTTCCTTTTCTTATTTCCTCCCATTCTATTTTCATTGTATCTTTCTGTTTCCTTTCTTTCTTCCTTTTTCTATTTTCCTATACTGTTCTTTCTTTATATCCACTCTTTTTCTTTCTTTCTTTCTTTCTTTCTTTCTTTCTTTCTTTCTTTCTTTCTTATTCTATTTTCCTGTATATTTCTTTCCTTATTCCACCATATTTCTTTCTTTCTTTTTCTCTTTTATTGTACTTTTCTTTCCCTATTTCCACTGTTTTTATTTCCTTCTTTCTTTCTTTTTCTTTCTTGTTTTCTCTTTTCTGTTTTCTTCTACATTTCTTTCTTTATTTCAACATTTTTATTTTCTTTCTTTCTTTCTTTCTTTTGTACTTTCCTTTTCTTATTTCCACCCATTCTATTTTCATTGTATATGTTTCCTTTCTTTCTTTCTTTTTCTATTTTCTTTTACTGTTCTTTCTTTATTTCCACTCTTTTTCTTTCTTTCTTTCTTTCTTTCTTTCTTTCTTTCTTTCTTTCTCTTTTCTATTTTATTGTACTGTTCTTTCCTTATTTTCACTCTTTTTTTCTTCCTTCTTCTTTCTTTGCTTTTTGTTTTTTTTCTTTTTTCTTTGTATTGTACTTTTCTTTTCTTATTTTCACCATTTTTATTTCTTTACTTTTTCTTTCTTTCTCTTCTCTATTTTCTTGTACGAAAGATAAATACTTGTACAGAAATTAAGGACCTACGTACATCAAATTGTCTTTAAGTTAAGTGACAGCAGAAGAATTATCGTTGAACTTTTAAAAGCTAAACCTAAATAATGATGCAACATTTAAATACAAGGACCAATTTTGAGTTCTTCTGTAGTTTATTGTTGCCTATCGCATGTACTCTCCGCTACCTCTTGTGATGTAGGCCAAAGATGAGATCTTCAGGGAATTTTAATTGGAGTTTCCAGTTACTCAACAGGTTTTAATTGCATATTCATATTTTTTTAAAAAAACATGCGCAGTGAACTTTTGTCTTTATCTCATATCTATGACTATCACACGAATTCGTCACCATTTTTGTATTCACAATTTTGTCCCTTCCGTAGTCGCTCTCTCAATTTCCACATCTCCATCAATTTCAACAAGGGAACGCTTATCTTAATGGGATAAGATCATCATTCATTGTCATCTTTCTTAATGGAATGATGTACGGTCGATGGCTGTCGAATATAATTCGACGATGTATCGTTTGTAACCCGTGCTAAGACACACTTTCCAATCGGGTTGTGTAGGTCTCAAGGTAAGTAGTGACAAGAAGACATATTTAGGATAGTACAAAAGGAATCCCTAACCTACGATGGTTGGCGTATGCGTCATCAGATCTGATAGATTTCATTCCATTGATCATTATTGCCCCCCTCCCACCAAAGAAAATAAAAAAAAACAAGAAAAAATATAATTCAGAATTACATCTATCGAACTGGAACGACGTGAAGAAAGATACAAGCAGTCTAAGCTCTGAAAATGTGTTTAAGAAAAAAAATTATAATAATAATTTATCTAAATATATTTCTGAATTCTTTCACCTCAAACAAGGCAATAAAGCCCCTAAGATGCAAGAGGTTTCTGGAAGTGAATGACACAGACAGTAAAAGAACTGAATTCAAGAAATCAGAAGATGATGATTGACATTGAATTTGTAGATAAATTCACCTATCATACGGTTCACACTCCTCCCTTGCCTTTTCAAGAGGAGGAGAAGTTTATTCTTTGTTTTGTGTTTAGGATTCGGTTTCTGGTTCCTTCTAATGTCTTTTTCATACACTTTCACTCCCACTATTCCCCTGCATCTTAGTGATATTATCGCCTTACTTGGGATGAATTTCTTAAAAAAACAGATGCTGGAAGAGAGTTCAACAAGTGAGAAGTGCAAGAGAAGAAATGGTTAATAAAGAACTTATGCTTACACTTAGCAATTTCAATATTAGAATGATGAAACCTAACTGCCAATCTAGTACTGTGTGAAGTTCTTCTTCTTCGGATTAAGTCGCTACACTACACTCATCCAGAGCTGCATACAGAGCCTTGCTTGGGATGTTCAGGTTTCAGGGCTATTAAGTGTGTATGAATCTTTAAGATCAGTGGGGAGGGGACTAGTAGATGTTCCATAGTTTATAATTGCTTGCATTGGCAGTTGGGGTCATCATCGTTGGCATATCCCCATTTCTGAAGGTTGGCGCTATTGCTCTTTTTTATTCCCCCCTTTTTTATTTTTTGGCTAATCCATTCACCGCAAACAAGGTAATAACTCCCCTAAGACGCAAGATGTTACTGGAAATGAATGAAACAGAAAGGAAAAGAAAAGGACAGAATTCAAAGGGACTGAATATGATTGTCATTGTATTCAAAATTTTGAACATCGTACGTTTGCTAATCCTTTCACTGCAAGTAAGGCAATAAAGCCCCTAGGATGCACGATGTAACTGGATGTAAATGAAACAGACAGGGCAATAAAAAGTCAGAGTTCCAAGGGACAGAAGGTGATTGTCATTGTATTCGAAATTTTGAACATCGTACTTTTTGCTAATCCTTTCACTGCAAGCAAGGCAATAAAGCCACTAAGGTGCAAGAAGTTGCTGAGAGGGAAAGAAAAAGAGAGGACCATAAAAGATAACTTTATGGAAGAAACTAAGGATAAAACCAAAATAAACCCGGTGCGTCTGAACTTGTGAGGTGGCAAATTGATACAAGGAATCTGTGAGGTTAACTTCAGAGCATTTGTTCATTTCCCATGATAAATTGGTACGAAAGTGTTTAAGTCCTGCGTGGGGGGCCGCGAATAAGTCAATACTATGTTTCTGAGATACGTTTTTTTTTCCTGTCGACCAATCAGTACACAATTATACTAAATAGATTACTGTGTTACTGATGCATGAATATTTCAACAAAACCACATTTATTATACTATTTGGGCTATTAATTGGCAAAGTTGACTAAATGTATCACTTATACTGTAGTTTTCTGATTGTATATGAATAGTTAAAATGTGATATTTACTTACAGCATGCTAGTATTTTACCAATGAGCAAAAAAGAACCGGAATATTTCTCAGTGGTGTCCTCATTTATTACACAATATTAATTAAAAATATAAAAATATAACTATGATTTTTCTATCAAATTTCACACCAAAAGCAATCTAGCGAAATATGTAATTAAGATATTTAGCATAATATCTTACAAGCGCAAGATTTTCAGGTCATTGTAATTTACTTAATCTGAAGGAAGTTTTATAGTGGGTTATCAGTTATATTGAAGTGTATGAGTGTTGGAACAGATTAGTTTGTTTTGTTGTCCATGTTCACTATAGTCTATGAATATAGAATAAAGCGCAGTACGTAATCTGTTCAATGAAACAACGTTAAAGATTAACACTCATGAGTCAGACACTCTACAGAATCTGACTATATCGCCAATACCACCAGTAGCTGTTCCGTAATTCTTCAGTCTTCGATAACAAAGGCTGGCAGTGAATATTTGAAAAAAAAACATGGCCGCTTTTATACACGTCGCATTGAATATTTTGAGCCTTCTGATTGGTTAACCCTTCTATTGGTGAACTATAAAATGAGTCAGCTCATTTTGGCTGGCTCACTAGTACACCAGGGTACCCAAAGATTCCAACATGATTTGGTCTTGTTAGTTAGATATCCCACCATAAGAGGGGTATAAAACAAGAAAAATCAAATTGTAAAGGAAAACAACAAATTTATATACATATAACCCAATAAAAGGTTCTACAAATAAAATTAATGTATTTTGTTGATACAAGGTCGTCAAAATGTTCGTAGTAATCCTTGCAAGAATGAGTTTATGTACATAGGCAAAACGTATGTGGAAAAATGTATGTCTGTATTAAGAATACTAAAAAGGGTAAGAATGTCTTTGAAGTAATCGCAGCAGTCTTAAAATGTTCCGTTCGTTTATCAAGTATAAAAAAAGGTGAGGGAGAAAGGTATAGATGATAATACCGATCGCTTGACGTTTGTCAAGGAAGGTGTTAATACGCATTCGTCTTTTTCCCTTCTGGTGACAAAGAAAACTTGTCTGTCTTTTTATTTTGTTTCTTGGGCTTTCAAAAAAGCAATTCATTTGGGAATTCACCTTAAATATGATTCGGGCCTTTCCATTGACGACGAACAAATTTCTGCACAGCGTCACCCTCGTGAAAAAGGCCCGTAAAAGAATTTGTTTCTGAGAATTGAAGATTATTTGAATTTTGTTTTTAAATGTTTCTTTATTTTCTATTGGCTGAAAAACAATTCGCATCAAGGTGTGAAATTTTACGAGTGCTTAGCATTTGAATTTTAAATCTAAAGCTTTTTTTTGTTCACTATAACTTCTGTTATATGACTTACTTTTGTCCGTTTTCTGGGTGTAATAAGGCATAAGGCTCAGTCAGTAATCGGACATCATGTAGGCGTTCCTTAATGTCTTATTAATTCCTCCATAGGGCAATTAATTGGCGCTAACATTCTTCATGTTCTTTGCTTACATCGCAAATATTTACAACGAATCTGTCTAAATGATTAAAGAATAGTTGATTTTCATACCAATTCTTTTTTTCCAAGAACTCAAAAGTTTATTTAGCATCATTTCGACAAGTTCCTGGTAGTTACTGGCCTTCTTTTATTTTTTCACGGAAACATTTTAATTCCGACAAAAATTCCATGCAGCAGCTTTCAATTTCAGACCAAGAAAATTCCCCCGATTGAATATGCGCCATCTTGATGAAATCCCTTGGCAAATCGTCTCATTACGGCCAGCTTGATCTGTAGTCGAGGCAGTCTGATGCGATTACGGTTCAACAACCGTTCATTTATGATATATTCGTTTCCGACAACTAGGACACCTTCCAAATTCTGGCTTTCTCACCCCAGTCCTGATCATTGTCTCTGCTGTTCTCATACAAAGGAAAACATGGTAAACCCACTTTATCGCCCTGAAAGAACCCCCCCATTTTCTGGCTTCCACAAACCGTGGGACTTATATTCATCAAAACAGTCTTTACACTCATGTAGTACTCTTTCAAAATCGCTGAATGGTCGATTGGGTACAAGCGAACTTGCCACCATTTTTTAACAATATACACTTCAAACTTTGTTTGAAGTTATCAGTAAATAAACACCACTTACTTGGGTCGTCCCATTGCCAGAAGATGGCCTGGAGTGTTGTTACAAAACAGAATTTTTTTTTCTAAAATAACGAAGATGTTCCTAATTTCTATTTTTAATGTATTCACTTATTAAGGTTTTCTTTTCATTTATTTCGGGATTGAAAAAAAAAAAAAAAAAAAAAAAGAGCTGAGTCTTTTTTTTTGGCTTTTCTTTGTTTGATAATGTTCAACAATATTTTTTTGTTTGACAATAAATATTTTGACATTATATTTTTCTATTTAAAAAAATGTTTTTATACAATTATAAAAATATTAAAAAAATAATAAAAAATATATATAAGTTTTTTGTACAAACGTTGCTTTTTCTGAATAAAAGCTTTAATTTGGTTCCATGAAAACGTGTGGCTGTTCATTTGTTTTGTCTATTTTTACAATTGCATAGTCAACCCCAAAAATAAGCAATTTATAAATTTGACTTAATCTTGGGCTGAGATGATATTTTAAGAGAAATACTTATAAAGAGAAAAATTTGGTTTGTGAAGAGAAACAAAATTTGTTTGCTTTGTTATTGAACATTTCTAAAACACTGTTCTTTTTTAAACATTATCTCTACATATATATATCATCTTGTTGAACTTTATTATTTTCATTTTCTGTTGTTAACTTTTAGAGGCAAGGAATGGCTTGTTAAAATCAAAGCTCCATCAATTTATCTTTTTTAATTATTTCAGAGAACATTTTTAGCCTTCCATCACATAACGCTGAACCTCCAGGAGAGTGACTTATTGCAACGAACATTGGTCAATGACATAAAATGGAAAGATTATATTGGGATTACCACGTGCTGTAATCTTGGATTGCAGGTGATGTCATATTAAACCATTTTTTCATCAGAATACAAAGTTTCAAACTTTTTTGTAATCCTATCAGTAAATAAACATCATTTATTGCACAAGGAATTTTGCCAGGAGATGAACCTTTTTGTTGTTACAAAACAGAAAATCTTTAGAACTTTTTTTCTAAAATAACGAAGATTTTTTAATTTCTATTTTTACTGTATTCACTTATTGAGGTTTTCTTTTCATTTATTTCGATTGACAAAAAAAAAAAAAAAAATAAGAGCTGAGTCTTTTTTTTTTTTTACTTTTTCTTTGTTTGATAATGTTCAACAATATTTTTTTTGTTTGACAATATTCAACAATATTTTGACATTATATTTTTTCTATTTAAAAAAAAATGTTTTTATACAATTATAAAAATATTAAAAAATAATAAAAAAAATATATAAGTCTTTGTACAAACGTTGCTTTTCTTGGAATAAAAAAAAAATGGCTGTGCTGGTAATCAGCGCATCAAAACGCGGCGTTTCATTTGTTTTAAGGCGTTGACTGCCATTGCAGCCTTTTTTTTTAATTAAAAGACAAGCAACGTTATTTCCATCGCTTATATCTTTTGTGAGATGATATTTTAGATGTTTATACTTATAAAGAGAAAAAAAACTTGTGAAGAGAACAATATTGTCGACATGTTATTGAACATTGTCAAACACTGTTCTTTTCTTAAATCACATTCATCTCTAAATATTGTCTTCTTCTTATTATTATTATTTTGAGAACCTCAATGAGTCTTAGAGGTTCCGTTTACCTGACAATTTCTCAAATCTTTCTCATTTATCGACTCTTACCCGCAGATTAGAGACACATTTTCTAGGCTTACGGCCACATAACGCTGAAACACCGGTCCCCGTACGAAGTTAAGCAACGAAGAGCTTGGTCAATAACATAAATGAGTGACCGCTTGGGATTACCACGTGCTGTAATCTTGGATGTGCAGGTGATGTAATGTATGCCACCATTTGTTAACACTACACACTTCAAACTTCGTTTGAAGCTATCAGTAAATAAACATCATTTATTTGGGTAGTCCCGTTGCCAGGAGATGACCTTGACTGTTGTTACAAAACAGAAAATCTTTTTTTTTTCTAAAATAACGAAGATATTCCTAATTTCTATTTTTACTGTATTCACTTATTGAGGTTTTCTTTTCATTTATTTCGCGATTGAAGAAAAAAAATGTAAAAAAAAATAAGAGCTGTGTCTTATTTTTTTACTTTTTCGTTGTTTAATAATGTTCAACAATATTTTCTTCGTTTGACAATGTTCAAGAATATTTTGACATTATATTTGTTCTATTTTTAAAAAAAAATGTTTTTATAGAATTATGAAAATATTAAAAAATAATTAAAAAAAATATAAGTCTTTCTACAAACGTTGCTTGTCTTGCAATGAAAAAAAAAAGAGGCTGTGCTGGTAATCAGCGCATCAAGAGGCGGCGTTTCATTTGTTTTAACGCGTTGACTGCCATTGCAGCCGGGGTTTTTTTTTTTATTAATAGACAAGCAACGCTATTTCCAACGATTATATCTTTTGTGATAATTTTAGATGTTTATACTTATAAAAAGAAAAAAAAAACTTGTGAAGAGAACCATATTGTCGACATATTATTAAACATTGTCAAACATTGTTCTTTCCTTAAATGATGTTCATGTCTAAATATTCTCTTCTTCTTATTATTATTATTGTTGTTGTTGTTGTTGTTGTTATTATTATTATTATTTTGAGAGCCTCAATAAGTCTTGGAGGTCCCAGACGCCTGATCATTTCTCAAATCTTGACCGTTTATCGACTCTTACCCGCAGATTAGAGACTCGACATTTTCTAGGCTTACGGCCACCTAACGTTGAAACACCGGTCCCCGTACGAAGTTAAGCGACGACGAGCCTGGTCAATACATAAATGAGTGACCGCTTGGGATTACCACGTGCTGCAATCTTGGATGTGCAGGTGATGTAATGGATAACGACTTCGAATTGTTAATTGGAGATCTGAGTTCATTTTCCATTTGAATTCTTTATATTCATTTAACCGTTGCACAAGGCATGAATCCACGTCTTCTTCCCCCAGCTATGGGTTAATTAGTAAGACTTGTATTACTAAACCATTATTATTTCCAAAACATATTTCAATCCAAAACCATTTTTTGGCTATAAATAACCTGCAAAGAGTTGATAAAAGGTAGAAAACAAATCCCTCATTCAATGAAATACTGATTAGCTACACAGGCATATCTCTGATTTATTCACATTCTCTGGAATATAAATTTATAGAAACTACCGAGTCCACAAAATGAGGGATCAGTTCATATATTGATAGTAACATAGAACTGATCCCCAACTTTATATCCATATTATAATTTCTTGTTTGTTCATTAAATTCTTATTAGGCATGAATCCACCTCCTCTTATCCCAGGTATGGGTTAATTAGTAAGATTTGTATCACTAAAACATTATTATCCCTCCCACCCGTCAAAAAACATTTTTTATAATCTAAAGATATTTTCTGGCTTTAAGTGTTGATAAACCGTAGTAAACGAATCGATTAATCAATGAAATACTGATTAGCTACACAGGCATGTCTTTTAGATTTATTTACATTCTCTGTAATATAAATGTATAGAAGCTACCGAGGCCACAAAGTGAGGGATCAGTTTATATATTGAATATAATATAGAGTTGATCCCCCACTTTATATCCACATTATAATTTCTTGTTTATTTATCAAATTCTGATTACGTACGTATTCACCTCTTCACCCACTAGCAACAGGTTAATTAGTACGTCTTGTATCACTAGAATCATAATTATCTCGTCGACCAAAAAAAGTAAATAAATAAATTCGTACAATCTGAAAACATGTTCTGGCATTAAATAACCTGTTGATAAGCCGTAGAAAACGAATCAGTCAATCACAAAACAACTATTTCCTTAGCACGTGAGCTGTTCTAAGAATCGCATACTGAAATGATTTCAGGAAAGCTCCAAAGGTATCTTCGACGGTAGAGTATTTCTTGGGGATATTCCCGAGTGTGCCAGCTAAAAAAAAAGGGACAACTTCAATTACTTCTTGTTAGATTTCTCATATTTACCATGCTTTGTACTTTATCGTTTTAATTCCTGTCGATTTCGGGTGTATACTCATATCTTTCAGGGCCCAACCAGAGACGTAAGGTCAGAAATTGCAGCACGACATTTTCCACTGAAAATTTTACATAGAAAAAGCGAATCGAATTCTGTTAGTCACTGTGTGTTTATCTAAAAATAAATACGTTTATTCACCTTCATCCCTGCCGCGCACTAACGGCTTAGGGGTAGATTCCCCGAATGACATCAATTCAGTTGGGTTTCGATCATAGCTAGAGGCAACCGGACGTCTAGCCACACTGATGACCTGTGATACATCAAACAGTTTGTTCAGAATGACAATCTCTCTCTCTCTCTCTCTCTCTCTCTCTATATATATATATATATATATATATATATATATATATATATATGTAAGCAAATATGGATATAAATCCGACAGTATGAAAGAAAAATACAGAAAAAACAAAATTCTGAATATGCATTATTAATGTTAAAATAAAGTCGACGTCGGACGTTTCAGTCTATTTAAGACCATCTTCATGGACATTTTCATTTAAACATAATTAACATTATAACTTATAATCGACTTTTTGATATTTTAATTTTTGAAAATCATCTTCGAATACGTCTTAACAACATCGCCCACGTGACGACTACGTGATCATATTTAAACAGAACGCTGATCTGTATAAAATTTCAGTTATCTGTCTGAATTAGTTGGGCTCTTATGTCCATCGTCTTTTGTGTTAAATTGTTATAAGTTATAATGTTAATTATGTTTAAATGAAAATGTCCATGAAGATGGTCTTAAATAGACCGAAACGTCCGACGTCGACTTTATTTTAACATTAATAATGCATATTCAGAATTTTGTTTTTTCTGTATTTTTCTTTCATATATATATATATATATATATATATATATATATATATATAGGCGAATTGTCATTTAATTGATAGATCTTTTCTTAGTATATGGGATGTTGCTAGTAAGGCAATTTTCTGTACAACTTCTACGTTGATGTTACATGGGACACAGTTAATAAAACTCACCATTCCTTTTCTCATGGATCCCAGAGCTGCGATTACTATTGGTACAGGCTCAGTCTTCATTCCCCACATCCTATTAATCTCGATCAAAAGTCCTTGTATTTGGACAATTTTTATGGAGTTGTTTCTCTCAGATGGTACTGCTATGTCAATAAGCATACACATCCTGAATTTCATGCCTTTTATGACAATATAAAGTCTGTTGGCTTTTATTTCCCTGTGAGTTTCAATTGGTATGTCCCATGTTAAATCGTTATTTTTCTATAATTGTGTCTGGTTGATGCTCATACCATCTCTCAGTGGTTTCGATTTTGTGCTTCTTGCATATCTTTCAGTGCACATATGTCGCTAACTTGTTATGTCTGGATATATTCGTTTTTGCCAGTTCCAGACATCCTGAGATAACATCATTGACAGTTTCATCATATTTTTTTGCATATCCTGCATATCGGGTTAAATAATTAAGTCATTAATTTATTATTATTATTATTATTATTATTATTTATTTATTTATTTTCTTTGATTTCTGCTGTGTACACATTTCTTTCTGGGTCCCGCCCAGAGTCCTAATAGCAGAAATAGCATCATGATATTTCCACTGAGCAAATAGAAAAAAAAAAAAAACAAAAACAAAAAAAACAACAACAACGACAAAAAACACACGCACACATATTTTACATAGATAAGCCCTTTGTAAGGTGTTGGTAGAGTACCTGAGAAATAGTTTTTGTATTTCTTTAAAGCATGCCATTCCAAGAATGCCTTCAATGAGTCTATTGGAATCTTTTCCAACTAATCCGAGGGATCCAACTACAAAAGAGGTTGTTGATGTTCTCATGTACCACATTTTTGAGATTTCAATTTCAACTTCCTTGTTCTTTGATAGTTTTTTGAAGACTTATTATTATTATTATTTCTTTTGATTTTGGGGGTGTACACATTTCTTTCTGGGTCCTGCCCAGAGAACTAAGGTTAGAAATAGCATCACGACACTTTCCACTGACCAATTAGAAAAAAATAAATAAAATAAAACAAAACAAAAAAACAAAGAAAAAAAACACACACATATTTTATATAGATAAAGCTCTAGATTTCTGCTGTATAGACATTTCTTTCCGGGTCCCGCCAAGAGACCTAAGGTCAGAAATAGCATCATAACAATTTTAACTGACCCATTAGAAAAATAAAAAATATACATACACATATTTTATATAGATAAAGCCCTTCGTAAGGTGATGGCTGTACACGTGAGAACAAGTTTTTGTATTTCTTTAAGGCATGGGCTTCAAGGAATCCTTTCAGTGGGTCTACTGGAATCTTTTCCAACCAATCCGAGGGCTCCAACTACAACACAGATTGTTAATGTTCCTATGGGCTACATTATTATTATTATCATTATTATTATTATTATTATTATTATTATTATTATTTGTCGTTAGGAAAGAGATATTACGATTATTTATATTTTTGTTATGTTTAATCGCTTACGTAGTGTATTTATCTTGCGATTTACCTGTTTTATTTTTTCATCTTTTAGTTTTGGTTTCAGATTCCACTTCATCTTTCTTTTTGTTTACTCTGCACATTTTTTTTTTCCATTTTATCAATGCTCTTCATTTTTTTCCCGAATCGGTCGACATACGCACGGTTATATCTAAAGAATGATACATCCGGCGGTGGCGGTGGGGGTGGGGGGATGAGGGCAAGGGGAGTCAAACCGAATCGGGCAGTGGAGGATCTGCTTACACAGCTGCAGTCACGTTGGCTCCAACGGGGAGAAGGTCAGATCGCCTTCGAAGATAACGTTTTTTTTTTTTTTTTCGGTCTCTACACGGACGCGCTCAATATATGACTCCGGTCGCGCTTCCCAGCGCGTGTCGTAAAGAGACACACGACAGGTGAAGTCATCATCGATCCTGCCTTGAAAAGACCAATAAACTTTGCCCTCATCAATATATTAATAAGCTTCTTTGCTATTGCATATCTGATCTGGAAACGTACAATTTTATAGGTAAATAGTCTAAGCTATGGTTTTTAACAATGGCACTCAACTCGTTTTTCACGCCAGGGGTTCCTGGAGACCTTTTCCATGGAGATCACGGGATAGCAAGCCTCTTCAATTATCCAGGACCCTTATCAGTATTTTGAATTTATTGATACTTTTATTTGGATAGTTTCAATTCTTCCAGTTACAATTCTTCCATTCCCTTCGAAAGAATCTCCAGGATCGTTCTGGTTGCTCTTATAACGATGTACACAGCAACCATCCCTATTTCTTTTCATTCGTTTCAGGTTAGCTCTCAGGCAAAGACCAGCTATTTTTTCTTTTGATTCTTTCATTTTCTTTCAGTTTTAACCTGGGTCCCTTTGGGAGGATGATATTCAATATCTGACAGTTCTTATTTTCTTTGTTAGCGATAACTAGAAAAAAACCTCTAAGATTGGATTGTAAGATTGATTTTATTTTCAAGTTGCAGAGAATTTTATTACTAGGGTCTTGTTTTTTTTAGGAGAGCTTCTGGTTTATAAATATAATTTGTATGGCTAACGATGAGACGTCTCTACCGTTCTTATGGGACCACTCTTCAATGAGACCTTATGGGAACACTCTTCCTACTCAGTAGATTGACTTTTGCATTGCTTTTAATCAATATACCATTCTTTTGCAAAATCAAAAATTATTATTATTATTATTATTATTATTATTATTATTATTTCCTCCTTAATGCACATATTCTCCATTTTCTACTTGTCCTTCCTATTTGCAATCATCTTCTTCTCATTATTATTATTATTATTATTATTATTATTATTATTATTATTATTATTATTACCCTCTGCCTTTTCCTTCTTCTTTATCCTCATCTTCTTCATTTTTCTACTTCTCCATCCTATTCACCATCATCTTCTTCTTCCCATTATTATTATTATTATTATTATTATTATTATTATTATTCCTCTGCCTTTTCCTTCTTCTTTATCCTCATCTTCTTCATTTTCTACTTCTCCATCATATTATTCACCATCATCTTCTTCTTCCCATTATTATTATTATTATTATTATTATTATTATTCCCCTCTGCCTTTTCCTTCTTCTTTATCCTCATCTTCTTCATTTTCTACTTCCATCCTATTCACCATCATCTTCTTCTTCCCATTATTATTATTGATTATTATTATTATTATTATTATTATTATTATTATTATTATTATTATTATTCCCCTCTGCCTTTTCCTTCTTCTTTATCCTCATCTTCTTCATTTTCTACTACTACATCCTATTCACCATCATCTTCTTCCCATTATTATTATTATTATTATTATTATTATTCCCCTCTGCATTTTCCTTCTTCTTTTATCCTCATCTTCTTCATTTCTGCTTCTCCATCCTATTCACCATCATCTTCTTCCATTATTATTATTATTATTATTATTATTATTCCCTCTGCCTTTTCCTTCTTCTTTATCTTCATTTTTATTTTCTACTTCTCCATCCTATTCACCATCATCTTCTTCTTCCCATTATTATTATTATTATTATTATTATTATTATTATTATTCACCTCTGCCTTTTCCTTCTTCTTTATCCTCATCTTCTTCATTTTCTACTTCTCCATCCTATTCACCATCATCTTCTTCTTCCCATTATTATTATTATTATTATTATTATTATTCCCCTCTGCCTTTTCCTTCTTCTTTATCCTCATCTTCTTCATTTTCTACTTCTCCATCCTATTCACCATCATCTTCTTCTTCCCATTATTATTATTATTATTATTATTATTATTATTATTATTTCCCCTCCTTCTTTTTCCCTCATCTTCTTCATTTTTATATCCTATTCACCATCTTCTTCATTTTCCTTCTTCTTCCCATTTTCCTTCTTTTTATCCTCATCATCTTCATCTTCTTCTTCCCATTATTATTATTATTATTATTATTATTATTCCCTCTGCCTTTTCCTTCTTCTTTATCCTCATCTTCTTCATTTTCTACTTCCATCCTATTCACCATCATCTTCTTCTTCCCATTATTATTATTATTATTATTATTATTATTATTATTATTATTATTATTATTATTCCTCTGCCTTTTCTTTCTTCTTTATCCTCATCTTCTTCATTTTTACTTCTCCATCCTATTCACCCATCATCTTCTTCCCATTATTTTATTATTATTATTATTATTATTATTATTATTTCCCTCTGCCTTTTCTTTCTTCTTTATCCTCATCTTCTTCATTTTCTACTTCTCCATCCTATTCACCATCATCTTCTTCTTCTTATTATTATTATTATTATTATTATTATTATTATTATTATTATTATTCCCCTCTGCCTTTTCCTTCTTTTTTTATCCTCATCTTCTTCATTTTCTACTTCTCCATCCTATTCACCATCATCTTCTTCTTCCCATTATTATTATTATTATTATTATTATTATTATTATTATTATTTTATTATTTTTCCGGAAGACCTTTCCTCTTCTTGTTATTCATTTTCTCATTATCATTCTTCTTCATTTTTTTTTTTTTTTTTATTCATATTTATTTTTGCATCGTTATTCTTCTTTTCATTATGTCTTTTTACTTAATTATTATTATTATTATTATTATTATTATTATTATTCCCCTCTGCCTTTTCCTTCTTCTTTATCCTCATCTTCTTCATTTTCTAATTCCAAGTTCACCTATCTTCCACTGGTATTATTCTTGTTTTTATTATTATTATTATTTTATTATTTATTATTATTTTTTCAAATTTTCCTTTTCTTTTATCCAATTTTTTTGGACAAGCCATATCAATTCAAAAATTTTTTCTTTCTGGTTTTCTCATCCTATTCACCATCATTTCTTCCCAATTATTTCTGTTATTATTGGGTGATTATTCCTTTATGGGCCTATTATTATTATTCCCTCTGCTGCTTTTATTCTTCTTTTTCCTTTTTTTTCTTCTTTTTCCAAAGTGTTCTCCATCTTATTCAGTCCTATTTCTTCTTCTTCCCATTATTTTATTATTATTATTATTATTATTATTATGGTCTATTATTTCTTGGTATTTATCTAGAACCTTCTTCACATTATTATTTATCCTCATCTTCTTCTTTTTCCTCTCCATCCCTTTCCATCATCTTATTTTTCTTCCCATTGGGTTTTATTTTATTCTGGATATTGGCCATTCTTGCCAGCGTTTTTATCTCTGCTTTTTCCTTGGCTTTCTTTTCATATCCTATTCATCTTCTTTTTCTTTTTTGATTTCTCCATGTAAATGTTATTCATTTACTGCCCATCATCTTCTTTCTTCCCATTGTTTATTATTATTATTATTATTATTATTATTTTTCATTCTTTTTATCCTTATCCCTTCTTTTCATTTTCTTTTTCCCATCCTATTTCACCATCCTCTTCTTCTCTTCTTCCCATTATTATTATTATTATTATTATTATTCCTTCTGCCTTTTCCTTCTTCTTTATCCTCATCTTCTTCTTTTCTACTTCTCCATCCTATTCACCATCATCTTCTTCTTCCCATTATTATTATTATTATTATTATTATTATTATTCCCTCTGCCTTTTCCTTCTTCTTTATCCTCATCTTCTTCATTTTCTACTTCTCCATCCTATTCACCATCATCCTCTTCTTCCCATTATTATTATTATTATTATTATTCCCTCTGCCTTTTCCTTCTTCTTTATCCTCATCTTCTTCATTTTCTACTTCTCCATCCTATTCACCATCATCTTCTTCTTCCCATTATTATTATTATTATTATTATTTATTATTCAATGTTTTTCCTTTTCCTTCTTTTTATCCTCATCTTCTTCATTTTCTCTTCTTCCATTCTATTCACCATCATCTTCTTCTTCCATTATTATTATTATTATTATTATTATTATTATTATTATTATTATTCACCTCTGCCTTTTCCTTCTTTTTTATCCTCATCTTCTTTTTTTCTACTTCTCCATCCTATTCTTCATCTTCTTCTTCCCATTATTATTATTATTATTATTATTATTATTATTCCCCTCTGCCTTTTCCTTCTTCTTTATCCTCATCTTCTTTTTTTCTTCTTCTCCATCCTATTCACCATCATCTTTTTCTTCCCATTATTATTATTATTATTATTATTATTATTATTATTAATTCCTCTACCTTTTTCCTTGAGAAATCGACTCATCTTCTTCATTTTCTGACTTCTCCATCCTATTCACCCATCATCTTCTTCTTCCCATTATTATTATTATTATTATTATTATTCTCCTCTGCCTTTTCCTTCTTCTTTATCCTCATCTTCTTCATTTTCTACTTCTCCATCCTATTCACCATCATCTTCTTCTTCCCCATTATTATTATTATTATTATTATTATTATTATTATTCCCCTTTGCCTTTTCCTTCTTCTTTATCCTCATCTTCTTCATTTAGTTTTCCATCCTATTCACCATCATCTTCTTCTTCCCATTATTATTATTATTAAATTATTATTATATTATTATTTTATTCCCCTCTGCCTTTTCCTTCTTCTTTATCCTCATCTTCTTCATTTTCGCTTCTCATCCTATTCACCATCATCTTCTTCTTCCCATTATTATTATTATTATTATTATTATTATTATTATTATTCCCCTCTTTTCATATTCTTTATCCTCATCTTCTTCATTTTCTACTTCTCCATGAATTCACCATCATCTTCTTCTTCCCATTATTATTATTATTATTATTATTATTATTATTTCCATCATTATTTTCCTTCTTCTTTCTTTCCTCATCTTCTTCATTTTCTCTTCTCCATCCTATTTACCATCATCTTCTTCTTCCCATTATTATTATTAAATTTATTATTATTATTATTATTTCCCTCTGCCTTTTCCTTCTTTTTTTTATCCTCATCTTCTTCATTGCAAACTTCTCCATCATATTCACCACAATCCTCTTCTTCCCATTATTATTATTATTATTATTAAAATTATTCCCTCTGCCTTTTCCTTCTTCTTTATCCTCATCTTCTTCATTTTCTACTTCTCCATCCTATTCACCATCATCCTCTTTTCCCATTATTATTATTATTATTATTATTCACCTCTGCCTTTTCCTTCTTCTTTATCCTCATCTTCTTCATTTTCTACTTCTCCATCCTATTCACCATCATCTTCTTCTTCCCATTATTATTATTATTATTATTATTATTATTATTCCCTCTTTTTTTTCTTCTTTTTATCCTCATCTTCTTCATTTTCTATTTCTCCATCCTATTCATAATCATCTTCTTCTTCTTCCAACATTATTATTATTATTATTATTTATTTTATTATTATTATTATCTGAATTTGCCTTTTCCTTCTTCTTTATCTCATCTTCTTCATTTTCTACTTCTCCATCCTATTCACCATCATCCTCTTCTTCCCATTATTATTATTATTATTATTATTATTATTATTATTCCCTCTGCCTTTTTTCTTCTTTATCCTCATCTTCTTCATTTTTACATTCTCCATCCTATTCACCATCATTCTTCTTCTTCCCATTATTATTATTATTATTATTATTATTCTCTGCCTTTTCTTTCTTCTTTATCCTCATCTTCTTCATTTTTCTACTTCTCCCATCCTATTCACTATCATCTTCTTCGGACATTATTATTATTATTATTATTATTATTATTATTATTATTATTATTCCTGGAACTTTTTCCTTAATTCTTTATCCTCAATTCTTCATTTTTTCTACTTCTCCCATCCTATTCACCATCATAATCTTCCCATTATTATTATTATTATTATTATTATTATTATTATTATTCCTCTTCCTTTTTTCCTTCTTCTTTATCCTCATTTCTTCTTGTTTTCTACTTCTCCATCCTATTCATCATCTTCTTCTTCCCATTATTATTATTATTATTATTATTATTATTATTGCTTCCCCTCTGCCTTTTCATTCTTCTTTATCCTCATCTTCTTCATTTTTCTACTTCTCCATCCTAGAAACCATCATCTTCATTCTTATTTTTATTATTATTATTATTATTATTATTGTTTATTATAATTATTCCCCTCTGCCTTTTCCTTCTTCTTTATCCTCATCTTCTTCATTGAAAACTTCTCCATCCTATTCACCATCATCCTCTTCTTCCCATTATTATTATTTATTATTATTATTCCCCTCTGCTTTTTCCTTCTTCTTTATCCTCATCTTCTTCATTTTCTACTTCTCCATCCTATTCACCATCATCCTCTTCTTCCCATTATTATTATTATTATTATTATTATTCCTCTGCCTTTTCCTTCTTCTTTATCCTCATCTTCTTCATTTTCTACTTCTCCATCCTATTCACCATCATCTCTTCTTCCCATTATTATTATTATTATTATTATTATTCCCTCTGCCTTTTCCTTCTTCTTTATCCTCATCTTCTTCATTTTCTACTTCTCCATCCTATTCACCATCATCTTCTTCTTCCCATTATTATTATTATTATTATTATTATTATTATTATTATTATTATTATTATTCCCTCTGCCTTTTTTCCTTCTTCTTTATCCTCATCTTCTTCATTTTTCTACTCTCTCCATCCTATTCACCATCATCTTCTTCTTCCCATTATTATTATTATTATTATTATTATTATTATTCCCCTCTGCCTTTTCCTTCTTCTTTATCCTCATCTTCTTCATTTTCTACTTCTCCATCCTATTCACCATCATCCTCTTCTTCCCATTATTATTATTATTATTATTATTCACCTCTGCCTTTTCCTTCTTCTTTATCCTCATCTTCTTCATTTTCTACTTCTCCATCCTATTCACCATCATCTTCTTCCCATTATAATTATTATTATTATTATTATTATTATTATTATTATTCTTCTTTCTTATTTTCATCTTTTTCTTCTTCTTTTATCCTCATCTTCTTCATTTTTGTTTATTTTTCATCCTATTAATCTTCACATCATCATCCTCTTCTTCCATTATTATTATTATTATTATTATTCTGAGATTAGATGGTCTATTGTTTCTGCCTTTTCCTTCTTCATTATTTTATCCTCATCTTCTTCATTAGAATTTCTACTTCTCCATCCTATTAACCATCATCTTCTTCTTCCCATTATTATTTCACGTTCTGGATATTTAGGTTTTAGCGTTGTTTATTATTATTCCCCTCTTTTGCTGCCTTTTCTTTTTCTTTATCAGAATCTACATCTTCTTCATTTTCTATTTTTTCTTTTGTTTTCCATGTTGTTTATTAATTTTATCATCATGTTTCACTAATTTTATCTTCTTTATTATTATTATTATTATTATTATTATTCCCCTCTGCCTTTTCCTTCTTCTTTATCCTCATCTTCTTCATTTTCTACTTCTCCATCCTATTCACCATCATCTTCTTCTTCCCATTATTATTATTATTATTATTATTATTCCTTCTGCCTTTTCCTTCTTCTTTATCCTCATCTTCTTCATTTTCTACTTCTCCATCCTATTCACCATCATCTTCTTCTTCCCATTATTATTATTATTATTATTATTATTATTCCCTCTACCTTTTCCTTCTTCTTTATCCTCATCTTCTTCATTTTCTACTTCTCCATCCTATTCACCATCATCTTCTTCTTCCCATTATTATTATTATTATTATTATTCCCTCTGCCTTTTCCTTCTTCTTTATCCTCATCTTCTTCATTTTCTACTTCTCCATCCTATTCACCATCATCTTCTTCCCATTATAATTATTATTATTATTATTATTATTATTATTATTATTATTTCCCTCTGCCTTTTTCCTTCTTCTTTATCCTCATCTTCTTCATTTTCTACTTCTCCATCCTATTCACCATCATCCTCTTCTTCCATTATTATTATTATTATTATTATTATTATTCCTTCTGCCTTTTCCTTCTTCTTTATCCTCATCTTCTTCATTTTCTACTTCTCCATCCTATTCACCATCATCTTCTTCTTCCCATTATTATTATTATTATTATTATTATTATTATTGCCTTTTCCTTCTTCTTTATCCTTCTTCTTTTTCCTCATCTTCTTCATTTTCTACTTCTCCATCCATTCTTCTTCTTCTTCTTCTATTATTATTATTATTATTATTATTATTATTATTATTCCTCTGCCTTTTCCTTCTTCTTTATCCTCATCTTCTTCATTTTCTACTTCTCCATCCTATTCACCATCATCTTCTTCTTCCCATTATTATTATTATTATTATTATTATTATTATTATTCCTCTGCCTTTTCCTTCTTCTTTATCCTCATCTTCTTCATTTTCTCTTCTCCATCCTATTCACCATCATCTTCTTCTTCCATTATTATTATTATTATTATTATTATTATTATTATTATTATTTTATTCCCTCTGCCTTTTCCTTCTTCTTTATCCTCATCTTCTTCATTTTCTACTTCTCCATCCTATTCACCATCATCCTCTTCTTCCCATTATTATTATTATTATTATTATTATTCCTCTGCCTTTTCCTTCTTCTTTATCCTCATCTTCTTCATTTTCTACTTCTCCATCCTATTCACCATCATCTTCTTCTTCCATTATTATTATTATTATTATTATTATTATTCACCTCTGCCTTTTCCTTCTTCTTTATCCTCATCTTCTTCATTTCTACTTCTCCATCCTATTCACCATCATCTTCTTCTTCCCATTATTATTATTATTATTATTATTATTATTCCCCTCTGCCTTTTCCTTCTTCTTTATCCTCATCTTCTTCATTTTCTACTTCTCCATCCTATTCACCATCATCTTCTTCTTCCCATTATTATTATTATTATTATTATTATTTCCTTGGATTTCTGTTGTATTCCGTGTCCCAACCAGAAACCTAAGGTCAGAAATGACACTATGAAATCTTCTACGGATCATTTTTGTAAAACAAACAGCCTAAGATCACGCACATTTACATATTTACATATTTTTAAGCTCTTTCTTCAATGCATTGAATACTAGGAATAATTCACCTGGTCAGGACCCTTTTCCAACTACAGTTGGAATTATTGATGTCCTCATGTACCACTTTTTTCGATTCCCACTTCATTATTCTTTATTTTGAGAGTCTTTGAAGGTCTTCAGAGATACATTACAATCTTCAGGGACCGCCATGTCAATAAGAAGGCACATTTAGATCTTGTGTTTTTGTTGTCGCTTTTTTTATCACAATGTCAGGTCGATTAGATTTGATTGTTCTGTCTGCATGTATTGTAAACTCACATAAAATTGTCCTGTAACTGTAATCGGGTCTGTGTGGTATTCATACCAATTTCTTGAAGTTTCCTTCCGCTAAAAGTTGCATAATTTCCAGTGGAAATATTGGCCCACTCTTCCATGCCGGGTGTTATATTCAGTGGGTGCCAATACCGTGCAACCTGATACAAGATGATCAATTGTTTCTAGATATTCTTCACAGAATCTGCATTTCGGGTTAACGCAGTCTTGTGTTGCAAGAATAAAACTTTCGCTTTCGGCATTCAACCCTGCACTACGTGAACATTGAGGGGTACGGGGTTTGTCAGCTTGTTTGGTAAGGGCAGATCATGAATAAGCTGAGCTTGTCATCGTTTTTGCATTTGGTACATTGCGTTCACTTCGCTTTCTTTTATAGGGTTTTATCGCTGCAGTAGATATATTAGGGCTTAGTTGCACTTCTACACCTACTTGAAATTCCCTTATTATTATTATTATTATTATTATTATTATTATTATTTCTGTTTTCTTTTCGACATCATCATCCCCTTTAATTTTGGCTACTTTAACATATTTGCTGTAACCTTGTTGTTGTTCTTCTACTTCTTTTCTTTTTGTCTTCTTCTTCTTTTTCATTATCATCATCAACCTCTTCTTTCCATTATTATTATTATTATTATTATTATTATTATTATTATTATTCCCCTCTGCCTTTTCCTTCTTTTTCTATCCTCATCTTCTTCATTTTCTACTTCTCCATCTCATTGATTATATTCTACTTCCCCCCCTTTATTATTATTATTATTTTATTTTCTTCGATTTCTAGTGTACACTCATTTCTTTCCGGGTCTCAAACCGAGACCTAAGTTCAGAAATGTCATCATGACATTTTTCAGTGAGCATTTTTGTAAAAAAAAAAGATCTCACTTATCGATAAAGCCCATTGTAACGTGTGGCCTGTACTCGTGAGAACATTTTTTTGTGTTTCTTTTAGAACAATTTGTTTATTTCTTCTTCTTTCTTTTTCCATTATTATTATTATTAGTAGTAGTAGTAATAGTAGTAGTAGTATTCCCACTGACTTTTCCTGCTTCTTCATCGTCATCTTCTTCATTTTCTTCTCTATCCTATTTACCGCCACCTTCTTCTTCCCATTATTATTATTATTATTATTGTTGTTTGCCTCTGGTACGGCTGCACCTGCTTTACCATTCGCCTGTTGTCTTTTCCTTTTGTCTTTTCGATTGACTTTTGCAGCGAAAACAATATTTATCTATGTTTGAAAATATTTCCTTGGATAAAACTTCTCATGGGATCACCTTTCCTACCCAAAAGCAGGAACAACAAAAATCGATATCACATGCAAAACTATGAGAAACTTATGATATAATGAAGATGTTGAAGTTCCACACTACATTAAACAAAATGTTAGGAATGAAGCCCTCAGTAATACATGAAAAGAGCGATAACATTTACTGGATTTCAGAAAGCTATTTCCTTGAAAAATTGTTTTAATAGAAATATTTTAATCAAAGGTAGTCATGGCTATTTTCTCTATGAAGGTGAAATGATGCCTTTCAATGAAAAGCAAATATTACCATCAACATTACGATCGTAATTCACCAAGAAGACATGAGAGGCAACCCTCGTATGTTTTAGGGCATATCGAAATCTTTTCCAATCAGTCCTAAAGTTCCAACTACAAATTGAATTGTTGATTTCCTGATGTGCCACATTTTTGAGATTTCGATTCCAATGATACGTTGCCATGTCAATAAGAAGGGACATTTTGTTTAATATTAAATTTATAAGTAATTAATTACGTTATTATTAATTAATTACTATATTATTATTAATTATATTATTATGATTATTAATTATATTATTATTACTTATTAATAATTTATGTAATTTATATCATTAATTTATATTATTATTTATTTAATGGACTCTCCCGTCGGTTTCGACATATGAGGATCTGCCAGCTTATTGATTCAGTTATGAAATTCTGTGCGATAATCTTAAGTGGCATTCAAGAACCGCTAGTGATTTACAAAAGAGGCCAGATATGGAGAAAGAGTGAGGATTATGAGATGAGATCACTGCTAGATTGGCTGACCTTTTAGTTCTTGCTCTCGCTTCTTGAAGATGATTCAGACAAGCAGATTGAAAACTGTTGAGTCCACTAAAACACGTTGATCTCCATTCTACCAGCTCCAAAGCTAAGTGCTCAAGGGTGTTATGTGGTATATTGACAGCTGAAATTTATTATGTATTAATTTATATTATTATTTTTACCATTATTTTTGTTGTTTGCAAGAAACTGTTAAACAATGATTAAAACGCATTGTCTCTAATGAAACAAGTTACCTTACTACCCGCAGTGCTGTTGATGGTTACTCTAGTTATGGGTGTTGTAATATTTCAAGTAGAACACATGGTGCGTAAATATTTTATTTTCGAAAAGATAGCTTTAGTAGATTGCCAGGGAAATGTCCTGATATCATTCCAAAATTGTAGGCGTCATCATGGGGAGGCTTGTTTAAAATGTCTTCTTTCATTTTCCCAGAGAAAACATTTCTCAACATTTGAAGCCGGAGAAATTTTGAAGAAATCACACTGTGAGGAAGAACTTTTCAAAAGGTTCTTTCGATCGTCTAAAACTAAGTTGGATTTGGTGTAGGCTTCTGGCCGGGATTCAGTTTATATGTTGATAATAAGTTGACTCGATGTTCCTTGCAAACAAAAGAAAAAGTTTTATTATGAAACTCGTTTTAGTTTGGATTTCCTACATGCATCTGATCAGATATCAATTTAATTTTCGAATAAGTTGTTTTGGTGTTGTTTGAACTTTTATAATGATACACCTTAACATCTTACCTTCAAAAAGCTACCCTGGTTTGTCAAAATAGAGCACACGATAGCGGTTCAATATGGGGACTACCAAAAAAATACTAATACACGCATTTAGGCGCCTGTAAAGGACATAAGGACCTGCAATGCAATCGATCCTGACCAGGCATTTCGATTTCAGTCACTTTCTCACTGACATGACATGGCTTCCCTTTCCACAGTGGCAACTTTTAACCCTTTAAGCCGTGACCATCGCTTTACCAGTTTTAGAAAAAAAAAAACGACGTAATGCCCAGCCACCGGCTGAAAAATGGTAGAGAAAAATGACTTAATGCCCATCTACCGGTTGAACGGTGGTAGAGAAAAATGACTTAATGTCCATTTACCGGTTGAATGGTGGTTAAACACTTGTCACCATTTTTATATCTACCGTGAAACATTACATACCAGTTATTTGCGAATTTTGACTCAAGGGATCTATTTTGACAGAAGGGTTAAAATTGTTCATAAACCCAGGGCTCAAAGAGGTAATGGTAACTTCTCTGATGAGTCTTTCCCCTGTTTCCCCAACTAAATGAAATTAAGTCTGCTGCTAGATTGGCATCTAGGTCCCACCCGTTTTACTGTTGAAAGAGCTAAATGCAGCCGCCATTTCTACTCTAACAGTGTTTTTCTTGCATTTAACGCCCGTTTACTTGTATCCCTTAAAATTACAATCTTTAAAAATTAAAATGCAACGTCAGTCGTCATCTGTTGTTTGAACCCCGTTCAACTTTTTTCTTTTCTTCAATCATCTCTATTCTCAGTCTTCTAGTTCCCCTTTTACTCGCTGTAACCGCCTGTGTACTAGTGTCATTCCCGCCCTACTTTGGGTGAAAATAATAAAAAATAAAAAAATAAAATTTATGAGTACCAGAAGAAAAATTCTACATTTTTCAAATTTCCAGAATGCTCGCTGCCATTTTAAACAACATTTGAAAAGCTTTGGGAATTTATAGATTTTAACGGATTGTTTCATTATGGACAATGGAAAACAACTAAGGAAAAAGAAACTTGATAAAGCGAAAAAGAACAAAGGGATGTTAATGATAATATTAGCTGTTTCCCTATAAGAAAACATTTGGGGTTCATTGGACAAGTAGTCAGTAGTGTTTTCGGTTGAATCTCTTTCATCATTTATCCTTTCCTCAATCCTCCCTAACCACAGTTTTTTCTTTCACTTTCACTCCCTGTAACCCGCTGCGTACTTGTGGCATTCCCGCATTGCTTTGGGTGAAATTATATATATATATATATATATATATATATATATATATATATATATATATATATATATATGAGGATTCAGATTGAAATCCGGTACCAATAAATAACAAACGCCAGGAATGAATATATGAAAATAATGTATTAACGTAATAATACAAACTGGTAAAAGCAGGTTAGTAGTTCAGGAATACGGGTTAGTAGCATATATATATATATATATATATATATATATATATATATATATATATATATATATATATATATATATATATATATATAAAGTCTTTGGTATTGAAGTATCGCTGTATGACTTCTTACTGAGTTTACGTGCTCGCTCACTGTGATTCCTACAACGCTGTTACCTCACCCTCACTCTTCCGGTGACCTACAACCTTTTATTCTGTCACTCTGGACTCGACTCGACGGTCTTATTCTCGTCTTACCCTCGTCTCGATCTTGCAGTAGTATATGTATATACTGGGTGAATTCATTTGTACAAAAAGAGGTGGACCCCTCAACAATATATAAAGAAAAAATATGAGTGCTAGAAGTCCAATTCTGGGCGCCTCGGCGTGGTGTAATTGTTAGTAAGCTTGTTTTGCTAAAACAGTTAAGACCGAGTAGTGAGTTCGATTCTCACTGGGTGTCTCATACTTTCGGCCTTGTGCCACATCTAAGCCTCGCTTAGAAATGTATTGTGGTGTATGGAGGATTGATTGGTGATAGACGATTTTTGTGGTGAATGGGCGAATTGTAAATAGTGAATGGGTCGTGAACCGGTTAGCTAGGTATAAGATAGTATAAGACCAGCCTCAACCCCTTCCCTTTATCGGCCTTGTGCCGCAATTGTATTTTTTTATACAATAAATATCGCCAGAAGATCAATTCTAGACTTTTTATATCTGTAGATTGCTCGCTACCATCTTAAACAACATTTGAAAAGCTTCGTGTATGTATAGATTTTAACGGATTGTTTCATTATGAAAAATTGACAACTAAGGAAAAGAAACTTGACAAAGCGATAAAGAAGAAAAGAATGTTAATGGTAATATTAGCCGTTTCCCTATAAGGAAACATTTGGTATTCATTGGTTGGGCAGTCATTTTTTGCGGTTGAGTCTCTGTTGTGTCGGAAACCTACCACCCCTCTTGAAGATGAACTTGTCTGCGAGCAAAGAGGTTAAATATTGGCATGTCAAAAGACAGAGAAGTTCTTGGCTGAGCTAGTAAAAGACTACTCAGGCGATTTCTGTACCTACTTACCAACCTCATAAACCCCTTTTTATTGTTACATTTTATTTGGCGTTTGTCTTTCCTAACCTCAAATCAACATCATAACAGTCTTCTTCATCATTTGTCCATTCTACAATCTTCCCTATTCTCAGTCTTTTCGTTCACCTTTTACTCGCTGTAACCGCCTGCGTACTAGTCGCATTCAAGCCTTGCTTGGGGTGAAAGAAAAAGTATCGGCGAAACTCATAAAATGAACCACTTTGAGAAAGCACAAACGTAATTACTTAAATTTATTGAAACTTTGATGAAAATTCCTTCATCATTCTTTGAAAAAAAAACAAACAAAAAAAATATGGAAGTAGAAACGAAATTGTAATTTTCTACGTTTGAAAACACACCACTCGAAACTGAAGAGAACGTTGAACTCATTAAAATGTTTCGTTTTGAGAAAACGCTGACGCATTAATTATGTAGGCTATCATAGCGGCCGGAAGTACGATTCTCGCTGCAGACGCGCCTCTTGAAGTTTTATTTTTTTTTGGGGGGGGGAGCTGCTTTAAGTTAAACTTAAATATAAATTAAGAGGCAGCACAAAACTGAAGTATAGTTAAAACGCTATTCTTGCAGAAAATGAATCTTTCTTTTATCTACCAAGCCTTGTCAACCTAGCATCATCTTTTATTCACCATGTCCCTTCAGGACGTAGGTGATCATAGCTCTCCACTATCTCCGCTCCCTTGTAGTTCCCAATAAGTCTTGTCCCTTTACTACAAACCCCAAGCCATTATCTGTCATCCAATTGCTTAAGCCCGCTAGGTATGTCATGCATTGCTTTCTCTTGTCTCTCTTTCTTTCTAAAAAATTCGCCCAGTGAGTATCAGATTCTCCAAGCCCTACTTTCACATTATGCGTCCCAGAAAGTTCAGCTGCCTCTTCCTGATCTTAACTATATGCTTCCTCCTAGTTTGCGTCCTCTCCAAAACCTCATCGTTGCTCATACGCTCGGTCTATGATATCCTTAGCATCCTTCTGTAGAACCATACCTCCGCCGCCTCGAGTCTCTACTTCATCTTCGGGGAAATTGTCCAACATTCGCTGCCCTAAAGGATGACTGGTATTACGTTGCAGTTCAGTATTCTTTTCTTTGTTACCAAAAAAATCCTCCTGCCTCCGATTACTCTGCCTAGCTTTTGGAATGCGTCTTTGGCCATCCTAACACGTCTTCGGATCTCAGTGTCGCATTCCGGGCTCATCCTTTTACTGATCGCCATGCATTCTGTCTTGTAGTTTGATCTATAACTTGCTGCCATTTGTAGTTCTAAGTTAAGTGTAACCACTTACCAGCAAAATTCGTCAGTGTTCTTTTATTCTCCCTAGAAACTAATTTTACTTAGCAGCATCGCCTCTGCTTCTCCCAGCTTCAATATGTCTTCTAAAAATTTAGTCTTCCTTCTTTATTATGAGTCTCGAATATTTTAACTCTCGTTTTCTGATTGTAAGTAGCCGTTTCCATGTTTTAAAATCTCGTTACTCATTTGATCTGTGCAGTTATCTCTTGGCAACTGATACCAGAAACACATCTTTCTCGCTTCAATATTCTTCACATCCTGGGTGTGACGATAAACTACATCCGGCTGTAAGACATCTGACTGGGAAATTTTGAGGTGCGTAGAAGCACCTCTTAATTGCTGTTGTTACCATACCTACTCTGACCCGGGGTAGGAGAACCTGTTATGGGGGTGGAGGTTCCCAGCTATGGGCAAATAGCGAACTGGGTTAAAAATATTATTAAAGTATAAAAATACATTTTTATAGTAAAAAATTCCAGCAATAGATTTTAAATTTAAAAAAGAAAAGAAAACAATCAAGCAATAGATTTTAAAATTAAAAAAAAAAACAATGCAGCAACAGATTTTAATATCAAATTATTAAATCCGCCAAAGAAATTAAATTCGGCATTTAATATGATATAATGTGTTGAAATGCCGTTAAATAAGCCAAAACAAACAAAAATCAAGTTAGCTTTTCAGCTGTGTGGAAATTGTTCAGCATTCGTTTCTATACAAAAGAATATATATTCCATAAAAGTCCAATATTCTTTTCTTATTTCCTAAAGGATATTTTCCAATTATTGTAGTACTTTGCTTAATTTCTTGAAGGCATATTTCGCCTTTCCTAGACACTTCCTCATCTTAGTGTCACGTTTTCCGTCGTCTGTTACTAAACTAGTCATTTACTCAGACTCGTTAAGTAGGTTACCAGTTGTTTATACTTCCTTCTCTTGCTTTTAGTATGCCTTGTGAGTGTAAAATTCACGAAGTCTTCTTTTCACATTATACGTCCCAGATGATAAACTTCAGGAGGGTAACACTCTAAGCTTTCTTGGCCTCTCGTCTTAAACTGACTTGAAGTGGAGCCACTATATTGAAGCAATTATGACTACTATTATGAAAGTTGGTTCACTGTGACGTGCCAAAAGATTTTTCTTGTCAGTCGCCATCTTTCACATTTATACATCTGCCATTCGTCCGTGCGTTGTATACTGTTGCCATATCTGGTCTGGTGCACCTGCTGCACATCTCGAGATTCTTGGCAAATTTCTAAGAATGATCGGTAATGAAATCGCTCCTGGACAGGTATCCCAACTTCAGTCATTTTCTTAACGATCTGACGTGGCTTCGTTATGTTATTTCTGCAAATATTTTCAGGGGAAGTACTCTGATGAGATTTTTTTCCTTTACATGAATTTAAGCGTGCTACTAGATTGACAAACAACATCTCGCTGTTTCGCTACTGAACTAGCTAGATGCGGCCACCTCTTATACTCTTATACTTACTTTACTAGCAATTCCCACCTGTGGAGTTCCTTTCCGATTTCTTGCTTCCCTGATAACTGCAATCTTCAAAAATTTGAATGCAACGTCAGTTACCATCTTCTATTTTCTTGAAACGTGTTCCTTTATTGTCCTTTCCTCAAACCTACCCGATTAAGTATTTTCATTCTCTTTCACTCCGTGTAGCCCTCTGCGTCTTATCATCTCTCTTGGAATGAAACGATAACAGAAAAACGGGTAAAATAACAACTCTTTCTGACTGTCAGCAATTGTTTCTTTATAGTTTCTATTCCACTTTATGTTATGTCCTTCGTCAGTCAGTCAGTTATGTGCCATGCGTGATACACGCTTAGGCGATCATGTATCTATCGATATATGAATGACGAGTCAGATTTTTTTTCCTGCAGTAAGTTGCCATTTCTTTCTGCGGTAGACCAGTTGCCATTCAAGACTATAGAACCTGATCTGTTCTGCTATTTACTATTTATTGGGGGGGGGGAGAAGAGGATTTCATATCTTGCTCAAAGTAAGTGAATGTAATGGATTCGACTGGAATTCGAACTCGACACTCCGATTCCTCAATCCGAGCCAATACCCATTAATCAACCGTACCTCCTAAAATGGTAATAGATAAATAAAATAAGTAAAGAAATAAAAAAGAAAAAAGAAAGGAGAAGAAGAAGAAATGTAAGGAAGAAGAAGAAGAAATGTAAGGAAGAAGAAGAAGAAATGTAAGGAAGAAGAAATGTAAGGAAGAAGAAGAAGAAATGTAAGGAAGAAGAAGAAATGTAAGGACGAAGAAGAAGAAGAAATGTAAGGAAGAAGAAGAAGAAATGTAAGGAGGAAGAAGAAGAAGAATGTAAGGAAGAAGAAGAAGAAATGTAAGGAGGAAGAAGAAGAAGAAGAAGAAGAAGAAATGTAAGGAAGAAGAAGAAGAAATGTAAGGAGGAAGAAGAAGAAGAAGAAGAAGAAGAAATGTAAGGAGGAAGAAGAAGAAGAAGAAATGTAAGGAGGAAGAAGAAGAAGAAGAAGAAGAAATGTAAGGAAGAAGAAGAAATGTAAGGAAGAAGAAGAAGAAGAAGAAAAAGAAAAATGTAAGGATGAAGAAGAAGAAGAAGAAGAAAAAGAAAAATGTTAGGATGAAGAAGAAGAAGAAGAAAATGAAAAATGTAAGGAAGAAGAAGAAAAATGTAAGGATGACGAAGAAGAAAAGAAAAAGAAATGTGTCCTGTAAAGGTAATCAGTTATGTGCTATGGGTGATACACGCGTAGACGATCATGTATCTTTCGATACATGACTCACGAGACAGATTTTTTTTCCCACGGCAGCTTACCATTTCTTTCTGCGGTAGACCAGTTGCCATCCAAGGCTATATTACCGGGCCTGTCCTGCTATTTACCTATAGCTTGGGGGGGGGGGGGAGAAAAGAAGATCCATACCTTTCCTAGTGAATGTAATGGATTCGATTGGAATTCGAACTCGGCGCTCTGATTCCTCAATTGGAGTCGCTATCCATTACTCGCCCGTCCCTCTACCATGGTACTTTCAGTGTTCGTAGGTGGAATATCATCAATGTCGCTTCAAATCTCTTCATCGTCGAGGAAATTGTTTTCCATTCACTACCATTTACAAGAATAGGCACTACAGAGTAATTCACAACTGTTAGTTATCTGTTATCTCCTGTTCATTTTCCCTCTGAAAGTTCTCCACTGCCTCACACTCTTTGGGTCCTGTCACTGGATCTAACCAACGCCTTTATCCACTGTGCCATGTGAGTGTGAGTTCAATACACGGCTAAGGCAGTAGAGAACTTTAAGAGGGAAATAACTGATAACTGACATCCATTAAACATGGCACGTGGAACTAGAACAGTCTACCCCAGTGAGCAAAATAAAGGGTTCGGTTTGACATTCCAACCACTTGAAGAAGGCCGGAGCGTACAACGGCTGAAACGTTGTAATAAATATCGTGACAAAGATGAGGACAATAGTCCGAATAATGTAAATGTACATAATACCTTATCTCAGAAATATAGACAGATGTTCAGTTCGACATTACAACCACCTGAAGAAGGCTGGAGCGTACAACGGCCGAAACGTTGTAATAAATATGGCGACAAAGATGAGGACAATAGCTCGAATAATGTAAATAATGTACATAATACCTCATCTCAGAAATATAGACTGATGTTCAGTTCGACATTCCAACCACCTGAAGAAGGCCGGAGCGTACAATGGCTGAAACGTTGTAATAAATATGGCGACAAAGACAATAGCTCGAATAATGTAAATAATGTACATAATACCTCATCTCAGAAATATAGACTGATGTTCAGTTCGACATTACAACCACCTGAAGAAGGCCGGAGCGTACAATGGCCGAAACGTTGTAATAAATATGGCGACAACGATGAGGACAATAGCTCGAATAATGTAAATAATGTACATAATACCTCATCTCAGAAATATAGACAGATGTTCAGTTCGACATTACAACCACCTGAAGAAGGCCGGAGCGTACAATGGCCGAAACGTTGTAATAAATATGGCGACAAAGATGAGGACAATAGTCTGAATAATGTAAATAATGTACATAATACCTCATCTCAGAAATATAGACTGATGTTCAGTTCGACATTACAACCACCTGAAGAAGGCCGGAGCGTACAATGGCTGAAACGTTGTAATAAATATGGCGACAAAGATGAGGACAATAGCTCGAATAATGTAAATAATGTACATAATACCTCATCTCAGAAATATAGACTGATGTTCAGTTCGACATTACAACCACCTGAAGAAGGCCGGAGCGTACAATGGCTGAAACGTTGTAATAAATATGGCGACAAAGATGAGGACAATAGCTCGAATAATGTAAATAATGTACATAATACCTCATCTCAGAAATATAGACAGATGTTCAGTTCGACATTACAACCACCTGAAGAAGGCTGGAGCGTACAACGGCCGAAACGTTGTAATAAATATGGCGACAAAGATGAGGACAATAGTCTGAATAATGTAAATAATGTACATCATACGTCATCTCAGAAATATAGACAGATGTTCAGTTCGACGTTACAACCACCTGAAGAAGGCTGGAGCGTACAACGGCCGAAACGTTATAATAAATATGGCGACAAAGATGAGGTCAATAGTCTGAATAATGTAAATAATGTACATCATACGTCATCTCAGAAATATAGACAGATGTTCAGTTCGACATTACAACCACCTGAAGAAGGCTGGAGCGTACAACGGCCGAAATGTTGTAATAAAAATATGGCGACAAAGATGAGGAGAATAGTCTGAATAATGTAAATAATGTACATCATACGTCATCTCAGAAATATAGACAGATGTTCAGTTCGACATTACAACCACCTGAAGAAGGCTGGAGGACAACGGCCGAAACGTTGTAATAAATATGGCGACAAAAATGAGGACAATAATAATGTAAATAATGTACATCATACGTCATCTCAGAAATATAGACAGATGTTCAGTTCGACATTACAACCACCTGAAGAAGGCTGGAGCGTACAACGGCCGAAACGTTGTAATAAATATGGCGACAAAGATGAGGTCAATAGTCTGAATAATGTAAATAATGTACATCATACGTCATCTCAGAAATATAGACAGATGTTCAGTTCGACATTACAACCACCTGAAGAAGGCTGGAGCGTACAACGGCCGAAACGTTGTAATAAATATGGCGACAAAGATGAGGACAATAGTCTGAATAATGTAAATAATGTACATCATACGTCATCTCAGAAATATAGACAGATGTTCAGTTCGACATTACAACCACCTGAAGAAGGCTGGGCGTACAACGGCCGAAACGTTGTAATAAATATGGCGACAAAGATGAGGAGAATAGTCTGAATAATGTAAATAATGTACATCATACGTCATCTCAGAAATATAGACAGATGTTCAGTTCGACATTACAACCACCTGAAGAAGGCTGGAGCGTACAACGGCCGAAACGTTGTAATAAATATGGCGACAAAAATGAGGACAATAGTCTGAATAATGTAAATAATGTACATCATACGTCATCTCAGAAATATAGACAGATGTTCAGTTCGACATTACAACCACCTGAAGAAGGCTGGAGCGTACAACGGCCGAAACGTTTAATAAATATGGCGACAGGTCAATAGTCTGAATAATGTAAATAATGTACATCATACGTCATCTCAGAAATATAGACAGATGTTCAGTTCGACATTACAACCACCTGAAGAAGGCTGGAGCGTACAACGGCCGAAACGTTGTAATAAATATGGCGACAAAGATGAGGACAATAGTCTGAATAATGTAAATAATGTACATCATACGTCATCTCAGAAATATAGACAGATGTTCAGTTCGACATTACAACCACCTGAAGAAGGCTGGAGCGTACAACGGCCGAAACGTTGTAATAAATATGGCGACAAAGATGAGGAGAATAGTCTGAATAATGTAAATAATGTACATCATACGTCATCTCAGAAATATAGACAGATGTTCAGTTCGACATTACAACCACCTGAAGAAGGCTGGAGCGTACAACGGCCGAAACGTTGTAATAAATATGGCGACAAAGATGAGGACAATAGCTCGAATAATGTAAATAATGTACATCATACGTCATCTCATCTCAGAAGTTCGACATTACAACCACCTGAAGATACAAAAAACGTTGTAATAAATATGGCGACAAAGATGAAGACAAAGCTCGAATAAAAATAATGTACATTGAACCATGTCAGAAATATAGACAGATAAAAACTTATTAAGATTATGAAAAGGAAAAATAATTTATGTCTTGAAGAGATTAAGATTAAAGTATTTATGGAAACACTCAAGAGGAACTACAATTCTAGAGAAATATTTGTCTGAGTGGAAGTGATTTCTTATATTTGTAAGACGGAGGAAATATGTTCGACTGAGTGCAAAGCGTGTGCTAGCTGTAGAGGTCTGAGTTGGTGGAAACAAGAAATGTAGCTAAACTGGACATTTGCTATGGAAATAACGATAGAGTAGAGAGAGGCTGAGCTGTAAAGGTCTGAACTGGTGGAACTAAGGAATGGAGAAAATCTGAATATTTGCCATGGGAATAACGACAGAGGAGAGGCATTCTTGCATTTTAACTCTGTGTGGAAAAGGGTTGCAAGGTGGAAAATCAATATTCCGTTATAGGTCTGTGTAAGAAATTTTGGATTATATCAAATTGAGCCATTTCTGCCCAAGTATCAGAGTTTTAGGTAAGGCATTTGAAAAGATCTGTCATTTTGAAAAAAAAAAAAAAAATAAAGCACTGCTAATATAGTTGGATACTTTTTAATTAATTCACCCCAAAGAAGGTGATACTTCCACTAAGACGCAAATAGCTACTGGGAATGCAAGAGATAGAAAAGACTTCAGAAGGAACCAGAATCCAAATCCTAAACAGGAAAATTGATAAACCTCTTCTGTTCAAAACAGCGGTTAGGTGTTGGAATCGTGTGATCGGCAAACCTATCTACTACTATTGAGGAGAAATAATAAATAGTAAATCCTTTTTCAGAGTTCAGACTGGGGCTTTAGAAGTACAGACTTAAAGCAAACTTTAGACGGAACCGGAAACCCAGTCTTAGACAGGCAGCAACGGAGAAACGTCTAAACATGTTCAACAGATCGCGGAGGTGAGAACCGGGCGATAGGTGAATTCATTTATTTCATGGAATGATGGAATGAACCAACCATTTTCCAGAATATTTAGCAATGGATCCCGCTTGAGGTTTGGTGTGAAATTAAAATATAACAAATGTTTAACGGTTTAAAGTTTCTTTGAGAGTGCACACGTTCATTTTAGTTTGGTTTGGTTTGTTTTGTTTTACGGCATATCAACGCCTCAATGGGTCATTTAATGCCGATAACCTTTTTTTTTTCAGGTAATCTTTTTGTTTTGTGAAAAATCTATTTCTGGTAATATTTCTTTCCCCAGAAATGTATAGCTGGTAATATTATTTTAAAAAAATGTATTGCTGGTAATATTTTTTTTGTCAAAAAACGTATTGCTGGTAATAGTTTTTTCTCCAAAAATTTATTTCTGGTAATAATTTTTTACAAAGTATTTCTGGAATTAAATTCTATTTTTACACTTTCATAATGCTTTTTACCTCAGTTTCGTGGTTAATTATTTGCCTATAGCTGGGACCCTAACAGGTGCTACCACCCCGGGTCAGGGTGGACCTGGGAACACCAGCAATTAAGAGGTGGTTCCTCGCTTCTCAAAATCTCCTGATCAGAGGCCTTGATGTTGGGCTTAGTTTATCGTCTTACACAAGACGCGGATGTAGTTTATCGTCATACCCAGGACGGCGTTCATTTTGACTGAATTAAATACAACGCCTGATCAGTGATGATAAGACCAGATTAGAGTAAACCTTTCATCTCCGACGCATTACAGAGTAAAGAATATTAACCTTTTGTTGTTAGTGAAGTATCCTTAGATTGAAATGCCACGGTAGGACCGGATACGTACACAAATTGGGCAGGAACAGTCGGAGGATTTGGTATTGGGGAGACGAACGACAGAAATCCGAGACTGATCGAATTTGACAGACCATCTCATCACGGATAGAATCAACAAAAATATGATTCTACAGAAGCATTCTGAGAATAGAATGAACTGAAAACGTGAGAAACGACAACGTAGATTTTAAAAGAGATAGTTGAAATCTCTAGGGCACATAATGAGAAAAGATGGCTTAGAAAATTTGATAGTCACAGGGCATAGTGAAGAAAAGGGGTGGAGGAAAGAAGCGTTTAAGCTAAAAAGATAGGAAGTTTTGGAGAGCTGTGATCACCCACGTCCTGAAGGAACACGTCACATAAAAGAAGAATAAAAAGAAGAAGAAGAAGAAGATAAAGACAGCTTTGAAGACATTCCACATCTTGTTTAGTCTTAAATTCTCCACACTTGAAATTGACACGTCCCTCAATCAGTTTAATATATCAATAATCTATTACACATTATGAAATGGACAAAGTCAGACAATTATTTTAAGACATTTTTTTATGTTTGTACATTCTTTTTCATGGATACAAATATTTAAGTAAATGATCTGTTTATAATAATAAACAGTATTAACAACATTTACCGGCCTGAATGTCTTAAAATAATTGTCGGACTTTGTCCATTTCATAATGTGTGACGTCATTTGTTTACATTTTGATACACATGGAGCAGATATGAATGTACATGAGAAAATCATAGGAAATTGTATTTTAAAAACAGTAAAATCGACCTTGGTAGCCGAACTCTCCTTTGTGGCGAAATTGGTAAAAGCACGTCAGGCTATATGACGGTTCCGTATAAGATACAGGTTCGACTCCTGTCGGTATACGCATATTTTCTATGACAATTTCTCGGACATTCAGGCCGGTAAATGTTGTTAATACTGTTTATTACTATAAACAGAGCATTTACTTAAATATTTGTATCTATAAAAAGAATGTATAAACATAAAAATGACTTAAAATAAACTGTTACTCTCCTTTCGTCCTTTCCTTACTCTCCATTCTTTAGTTCATTATTTTTATCATTACTGTTAATTCGTTTGCTATACTCTCATCCGTTCTCTGTTGCTGTCATTATCATTTCCTTACCTTTAATCATCGAAGGGTTCTTTCTTTCTTTCTTTCTTTTGTAGAGTAGTTTCCACAGTGGAGGCTTGTATGTCACTAAGTCGGTCCTAAAAGGGTCCGACGTACAAAACGTTAGGAACTTGAAATAAGAGTTAATGACGCAGCAATCTAGTTGTGGTGGTTGATACTTCAATGTCCGACATCGACTGACTCACTCAATTCCACTGAGCCCAACTGGCGACCGCTACTACTACTACTACTACTTATTATGTGTGGGAGAGTCTATTAATAATAGAATAGGTACGTTCAGGTATAACACTTTCTTCCTTTCCAATCTATTCTTTCCAGTGTATTTCCATTTTAAATCCGATCAATATTTTAAGTTTAGGTTTTCTTTCTTTATTTATTTCATTCTTTCTTTCTTCACTCTGTTACAATATTAATCCAGAATCATTTTCATCAGCTAAATTATCTCACCTAACGCTGAATCTCCTCTCTAAACAAATTAGATAACTTATGATTGCCGTTACAACTTTGATCAGTATTCGAGTGTTTCGCAATATCACACATCGTCTTTTGATATTTCTTCTCTTCTTTATATGCAGTGTTCCTTTAAAATCTGTTCTACCACTCATTTACGATATGCGTTGTTTTTCTTTCTCCCTCTTGCCATCTAGCTGCCTCTTGAGTAATGGATTTTCCAAGCAATCCTTCCTCATTATGTACCCCAGAAACATCAACCATCTCTTCCTGATGTTAAGTATTAGTTTCTTTTTTGTTTAACTTGTATCCAAAACTTCGTAGTTAATCACACGTTCGGTCTATAGTATCCTTAGCATGCTTCTGGAGAACCACACTTCTGTTGTTTCAAGTCTTTTCTTTATTTGAGGAGGTCGCCCAGCACTCACTGACATACAGAAAGACAGATATCATATGGCAGTGTAGTATTCTTTTCCTTGTTACTAGCGAAATGTTCCTATTTCTCAGTACTATGCATAGCTTTTGGAACTCAGTGTCACACTTTCCGTCCTCTGTTAAAACCCTTCCCAGATATTTAAATTTCCGCATTTGTTTGATTTTGGTATCTCCGATTTGCAATTTGCAATTTGGGTTCGTCTTTTTGCTAACAACCTTGCATTCTGTCATTTGCAATTGAGTTGAATCCTTTCTTCTCGCTTTCCTTCACTACCTGCTTTAAGAGTTTTGTGGCTTCTTTTCTGCGTCTGCTATCAACACTGTGTCATCTGCATACCTCATGTTATTAAGATTGTGACCGCCAATAATGAATCCTGGTAGGGCTTCTAGTTCTCTTAAAATCACCTCACTGTATAGGTTGAATAAATCCGGTGAGACGACGTATCCTTGTCTGACACTCCTTTCTATTTTTGTATATCTGCTGAACTCATTTTCTATCCATATGTAGGCAGTTTGTTGCCAGTATGGGTCATTGATTATTCTAATATATATCCTAAACATATCAAGGTTGCTGAGCAGTTCCAACAAATCTTTGTGGTGTACTTTATCGAACACCTTTGTATAATTTATAAAGCACAGGTAAACGTGCTTCTGTATTTGTATTGCTCTTTCTGAGCATAAATATGGCGTTCCTGGTTCCACTGTCTTTGAGGAAACCGCACTGTTTTTGTCCTGGATCCGCTCTGATTTTGCTCTCGCCTTTTATTCATCAGAATTCGAATATCTTATATGGCTCATTAAGCTGATTGTCAGATGGAGTTCATATTCATTTGCACCTGGCTTCTTACGGTGTACTATGAAAGCAGATCTTATATCTTCCAATATATCACCACTTTTGTAGATTTCATTTATTTGTGTAATCTTGTCTATGCCGAAATCGGCTAAGGCCTCCAGCATTTCTATTAAAATTCCGTCTGACCCTGCCGCTTTGTTTCTGTTCCATTTGGTCAGTGCAAATTTCACTTCAGATTTTAATATTTCCTGTCCATCGATATTTCTATTTATTGCCATTTGTTCTCTTTTTGCTAACAGTCACGCATTCTGTTGATGTCCAATCCTCTCTTCTCGTTTCCTTCACTACCTTCTGTAGGAATTTTTGTTACTATCTGTGTCTGCTATCAACACTGTGTCATCTGCATACCTCATGTTATTAAGATTGTGACCGCCAATAATGAATCCTGGTAGGGCTTCTAGTTCTCTTAAAATCCCCTCGCTGTATAGGTTGAATAAATCCGGTGAGAAGACACATCCTTGTCGTTCACCCCTTTCTATTTTTGTATATCTGCTGAACTTATTTTTCATCCGCATGCAGTCAGTTTGCTGTCTGTATAGATTATCGATTATTCTTATATTTTCCCAAATTGTCGTCTAAATAAATAACAGCGACATCTCATTTTAAAAGATATACCAACCAAAATTAACAAAAACATATTGAAATGCTACAGAGTAAATTCATTCAATAAAATCGCCATTGGCTTCAACCACGGCCTCCAGACAACTTCAGAATCTCCTGCAACTTTTCTGGGTGGTCTTCTTTTATAAGCTGGTGAATACTGCCATAATCCTTGCCTTCCGTTCATCTTTGGGGTTAAAGGAGTTTTGTTGGTCTTTCAATCAACTGGGCAACATACATGATAATCAAAGGGATTGCAGTCTGGAGAGTTAGGTGGCCAGCTGTAAGCGGTGATGTGGTCGCAGAAATGGTGCGACAGCCATCACTGGCATGGTTCAGTCATGTTGCCAAACATAGAATCTTCAAGAAGCCACTCTTTTGACTCTGGGCAGCACCACTTGAATACACGTGATGTAGGCCTACGTGTTCAGTCTAAAGGCCCTCTTTAACAAATTCGGAAATTCTGTTCTTATCATTACGGTCAGAGGTGCTGTACCTTCGTAATCACCATTATACTCATCCAACATTCAAAATCCTCTGGACTGTCCTCAGATTGACACCTAAACACACTAAATATTCATATTGCAGCTTTTCTCACAGACAGCGCCCAACTGACCCTACTATACTGTGCAGTCGCCAAAATCAAAATCAAACAGCGCGCATGCGCGAAATTAAAAATATTAAATGGCGACAATTTACCCATCGTGCCCTATCTATCAAGGTTCTTGAGACACGATTCCATATTAACAGCCAAATATGTTTTGGTCACCAGTCATACAGAGTAACCATTATCACCACGGTAACGACCGGTAAACCAATTTCAAAATTGCAATTCTGTTCACTTTTCAGTAAAACACTTTGAAAATATAAATCAACTTCGCCCTGAGGTATTTCCAATTACCAGATAAACTGACTCTGGAATTTTAAATTTATTACCTGGAGCAGGTGATCTCTAAAGCCAATATTACTTGTTACGTGTTACTTTGGGAAGGGATGGCTACTGTTAAATAACGGTTCAGCTTTGGACAAGGCCATGAACGGCAAAAAGAAAAAAATATGCATGATACTCGAATTTGTGTATTTAGACAGCAATCCTTCTTTCATTCACATTTCATTATATAAAATATGCATAACACCAGTTGACAATAGCAAAAAAAAAAAGATTAATTATTTATTACAAAAAAATTAAAACCTCTAACATTATAGTTAAAAATGATAATTTACCTCCTAGAACAAAATTAAATAGGGCAAATATTATTTATGAATTTAAATGTCCATTAAGGAATTGTATTCCTGATCACTCAAAATTCGTAAATAATTATATAGACCACACTAGAAAATGTTTGACACGCAGACACATTTCTGATCATAGCTCAATTAGATCTCATTTAAATATTCATGGAGACCTACCGGACACTATTCGTAACATACTTGTTGACAACACAAATATAATAGCATCATACACATGCAAAACGAGTCTAAAAATAATGGAAGCTTTATTAATAAAAACAAACAAACCAACATTTAATAATATTAACTTTGAACATGGATATAATATCTTGACCGTGTTTTGAAAAATGAAAACATTTTATAAAACATACATACAACAAACTATTTCTTATTTTAACAGTTAAAATATAATCCTTGAAAATAGCTAAATATATAGCCGAAAGCGCTTAGATAAAAAAAACATTCGGACAGTTTTTTTTATATAATTTATCATCCAAAAAGAAAAAAAAATCAGATCGCATGAGAAATTGTATAAGAAATTAAATAAAAGCACCTTGTCTGTAGTATTCTATGAAATGTGCATGATACTTGAAAGAGATGTGGAGCCAGCCAAATATATTCTTCGAATCTGTGATAAATTTTTTTTATGGTTAATTCAATTTTAGAATAAATTAAAAATATGAAAAGAGCCTGCAGAAAGAAAGCAGAAACTACGATTTTGAAAGTTTGAATACTGATTTTCAAGGCTGGCATTTCACATGAAACTTATCCCAACTCTCTTTTAGCTTTTAAATATCTTCAGAGAGAGAGAGAGAGAGAGAACACACACACACATCTCTCTCTCTCTCTCTCTATATATATATATATATATATATATATATATATATATATATATATATATATATATATGCATGTTTCATTAAAAGGACAGACAAGGTACTACGGGTGAGATTTTTTATTTAATTTTTCTTGTGTTCTGACAAGAGCTTTTTTCTGGACAAATTGGGGTGTGTAAGAACTGTCTAAATGTTTTATATTTCCGAGCGCTTTCGGCTATACCTTTAGCCATTATCAAGGATGATTCAATATCAGCTTAGTAGAGTGTGTGTGTTCTGTGTATGTTCAGTGTGTGGTAGTGATGTTTTTAATTTCCAAATACGGTTAGCACATTGTGGCTTTGTTCATAGTTAATATTGTTAAGAGTTGGCTTTTTCTTTTTTATTATTAGAGCTTCTATTATTTTTAGTCTTTTTTTGCAAGTGGATGCAGTTAATATATTTGTGTTTTCTACTAGTATGTTCCTAATAGTGTCGGGTAAATCTGAGTGTATGTTTAAATGTGTTCTGATGGAACTGTGATCTATCTATGAGTTCAAATGCCCTTTAAGGAACTGCGTTCCTCACCAAACCGGACTCATAAATAATTACATCGGCTACACAACCACATGTTTATCCAGACGTCTTACATTACACCTATCTGATCACAGTTCCATGGGAACAGTGGGAAAAATTAAATAAAAAGCTCAACCGTAGTACCTTGTCTGTCGTTTTTAATGAAACATGCATAAAGGAAGGATTGCTGCCTAAATATACAAATATATATATATATATATATATATAATGCTAAATCTGTCCAGTTTCTATCCTGGCTTAATGCAATCGGATCACTAGTCACACTGATGATCTGTGATGCATCCAAAGAGACTTGTATGCAGATGACTCTCTATCTCTCTCTCTCTCTCTCTCTCTCTCTCTCTCTATATATATATATGTGTTTGTGTATGTGTATACAAATAAAGAGAAGGAACATTCAGATTAAGAATCCACAGTTCTTTAGCATTTACTTTTTAAAGAAGGGCTCGATACAATGAAGAGCATAGGTACCTAATATCGCTTGATAATGGAACAAATTATACAAATATAGTTTTAAGGTGTGCTATACTTATGGAATAAAGTACTCAATACTAGGGATAGAGCGTATGTAAATATAAAATTGAACATGAAGTGTGTTGATTTCAATGTTCACTTATATATATATATATATATATATATATATATATATATATGTATAAATAAAAAGAAAGAACAGTAAGATATATAATCCGGTGTTCTTATAGATATTTTTTATTTTTACAAAATAGTGCTCAATGTAAATTTACAGAGCATTAATATTATAAATTAATTGATTTTAATTAGTTTTTTTTTTCTTTTAAAATATGTTTTTTTTCGCTTGAGGATGAAATGGAACTAATGTCTTTAATTTAATTACAAGATTAAATTCGGGGCTTTTAACTTCCATTTTTGAAACATGGTTAGAACTGTGTAGCGAAAAAACATATTTTAAATCAATTAATTTATATATATATATATATATATATATATATATATATATATATATATATATATATATGAAGAAATATAGTCTTAAGGTGTACTATATTTATGGGATAAAGTACTCAATATCAGGGATAGAGCGTGTGTAATATAAAGTGAACATAGAATTCAACATTTAGAGGCAACAGTCTGTTTTATGCTAGATGCAATCGTCAGGCCATCTAGCATGAAACAGACAGTCGCCTCTGTTGACTTCTATGTTCACTTTTATAAATATATATATAGTTTTCTTAGGGGTCCAGTACTTTATTATGGAAATAAAAAGGCAAGACCTACTTTACCGTTCATGATTAAAAAAAAAAAAAAAATGAAAAGAAAAATGGCCGACCAATCCTCACTCAAGCTGGCTGGAATTGAGGGAATAAATGTCACAATATAAAATATACAATACATGTAATGTATTAAATGCGGAACAATCAGATTATTTGTTTGCGTTTGCCTTGGTTGGATACAGTAAGTGGAAAATTTGCCAAACACATTAGCTCTGTTGTTGAAAATTGTTATTTTTTCGGCTAATATACGTGTTGTCTGTTCTACCAGGTCTACCGGAAAGGACTTTCTATCCCCCTCCCAACCATATTAACGATGTCATTTATCAATTTATATGTAGTTGCGGAGCCGACTACATGGGTAGTACAACGCTACGGCTAGACACGATAATACGTACCTAGGAAAATTAGGAATGGTAAATCCGAAGTACGTGACGTGGTTAACAACACACATGGTTCTGCCATCGCTGAGCATTTTATAAATAATCCAAATTGTGCGACCAATTTTAGCATTGACTCTTATCATCTTTAGTCGTCCTCATGGTTTCTTACCTTTTGAAAGTATTAGAAACAATCTATGTCAAGTCCAGACAGCCTTCCCTCTGGAAAAAGAAATCATGCCTGTTGGGGATCTATGTTATTTCAATCTGATTTTTCCGCCTTTAATACATTACATGTATTTTATATTATCCTTCGATTCCCAGACAGAACAATCAAAGATTATAGCCCAGACATCATGATTACAGACGGTAAAGACAAAAGGTGCCTTCTTATTGACATGACTGTCCCTGCAGATATTCAGATATCTATCAAATTACAAGGACATCGAAATCGAATATGGCACCTGAGGACATCAGTAATTCCAGTTGTTGGTGAAGCTTTCAAATTGATTGGAAAATATTCCAACAGACAGATTGAAAGGATTCCTAGTCGACCTTGCAATAAAGTAAATATATAAAAAGATTGTTTTCACAAGTATAGCCTACACCTGCGATTTTATTTTATTTTATTCCAAAAATGCTCAGGGGTAAATGTCATGATGGCATTTCTGACCTTAGGTGTCTGGTTGGGACCTGGAAAGAAGTGAGTATACACCAGAAATCAAAGAAATAATAATAATAATAATAATAATAATAATAATAAAAATCTGCAACTTCTACGGGAAGGAAACAAAATCTGCAACTTCTACGGGAAGGAAACTGAAAGAAACTGGTATGAACACCACCCAGACCCGGTTACGGAGATAGGACCTGTTACAATTCTATGGGACTACACAATACACACTGACAGAATAAGCAAAGCCAACCGCCCAGACATTGTTATTAAAGACTACAAACAAAAAAAGTCCTCCTTATTGATATGGCAGTCCCTGCAGACTGCAATGTATCTTTGAAAATCTTCAAAAAGATATCAAAATATAAGGACCTTGAAATAGAAATCTCAAAAATGTGGCATATGGGAACATTAACAATCCCTGTTGTAGTTGGAACCCTAGGACTGGTTGGAAAAGATTGCAGTAGACTAATTGAAGGGATTCCTGGAAGTCCATGCCTCAAGGAGATACAAAAAATTGTTCTGAGAAGTACAGCCCACACCTTACGAAGGGCTTTATCTATGTAATTTATTTTTTTTATTTTTTTATTTTTTGTCAGTGGAAAGTGTCATGACGCCATTTCTAACCTTAGGTCCCTGGGCGGGACCCGGAAAGAAATGTGTAAACGCCAGAAATCAAAGAAAATAAAAATAATAATAATAATTTTCAAATGGAAAATTACATCCAGGAAAATGCAGATTTGAATTATTTCGGTGATGTTGCACGTTACTCAACCTCCTTAAAAACAAAAAAATAAAGAAAAAAGAACCGTCAAGGATTTTCCCGCCTGTCTACTTGTAGGACAGCGGTTAATCCGTTTTATCCAATAAAGGTTGTTTTTCATTCAATTGTATTTTAAAAATACTATAAACTATTATTATGATTATTATTAATTCATATTATATTATAGTGTGAATATAGAAGTCAACACTGCATGATTCCTAGCAGTTTCACGCCTTAAGCATCTAGTTAAGCAACCACTTTTGCAAACTATTATTATATTAAATTAAATATGATAAATATTGATCATATATGTGATTGCTTACCTTATTTTGAGACTAGTTACTTTCATTCAAAAAACTCCCAGACCGTGAGATACATTCGTTCATTTTTTTGTGTGTTAGTCCAACGGTTTGCCGATCAATCTTGCAGCGTTCTCCTGGTATATAATTAACAGGAAAAGAGACGATACATCAATTTTAAATCATAAAAAAGACGTAGAACAGAAAAACAAAAAACAATGTCCAAACAGTTCATCCTGTTCATAGCAAGACCAGTCACAAATGGTGATAGTATCTTTGGTCTGTCATTGTTTTTCCTTGCTCGGCAAAGCCTATTTTTTGATTCAGATTCTCGTAATAAAACTATTTCTAATTGTTAGGTATTATCATCGACTCCCCCGCAAAAATATATTTCCTGAGTCGACCACGAAAATGAAATCGTCCATTTTCTTCCTATGCTGTCAAGCGTTTGCATAATTCCAAGTAAATCAGTCATGATGGGTTGATATTTTTAAACATAATCTGGGAATCGGCGTGGTTATTATTATTATTATTATTATTATTATTTTGGTTGTGGTGGTGTTTTTATTATTAGATAATTATTATGATTATATAATAATAATAATAATAATCATTTTATCACTGCTGTTGTGTTCTTGTTTTCATTATAAGATTATTATTTTTATTATATATTAATATTACTATTTTTAATATTCTTATTGCTATCGTTGTTATAAAATTATTATTGTCATTATTAATAATAAAAACAGCAACAACGAAACAATAATTAGATTTTGTCGTTGCTATTATTATTAGTAGTAGTATTGTCATTATTATTGATATTTTTATCATTATTATTATTGCTGTTGTTACTATTATTATTTTATAATCATTATTTGTGATTAATATTATTTTATTGTTGATGTTATTATTTAATTATTATTATTGTAGTTATTAATATTATCATTGTACTATTATTATTAATATTCTTGCTATTATTATTATTATTATTTTTTAATAATTATTATTATTGTAATAATTATTATCATTATCATTGTTATTATTTAGGTCTTATTAAATGCTATAATTCTTCATGTTATTAATATTACTGCTCTTATAATTATTGTTATTACTATTATAATTGTCATCATTATTATTATTATTGCAGTTATTATTATTATTATTATTATTATTATTATTATTTTCTGATTTCCTGTTTTGCTGTGTTATACAATCCTTTAGAAATTCTTTTATATTTCACCTGAGGTATAGTTAGTTTTTTCGTTGGAAATTACTGAAACTGTGCTACTGAGAGGATTTGTCTGAGTCTCTGAATGATGCTTATATCCACCGTATGTAGAGGTTTTCTGAGATTTTCTTCTGTATATATGAACATTCCTTTGATAAGTCCGAGTCTATTATTATTTGAGTAGTGCTTGTATTTAAAAATCGAATCTCTTGCAGCTATTAACTTTTGAAAATGTGTCATTTTCATTTTAGTCGTTTCAAGGGCTGCTATTATTATTATTATTATTATTATTGGACAGATAGACAAATAATATATAGTGCTAAGTGCTAGAAATTGCAGAAGGCCATCATATCCGATGTTCTGAAGAGATATGTCACATAGAAACAAAATGAATGAATATTAGTTATCTATTCTTAATGTTACACGCACTTGCAAAAACCTCATTATAATGAGCATAGAAATACCGAAAACGTACAGATCTTACTAAAGTAAGTCACCTAACTGTTCACGGATTTGTTAATGGTTTTGCCTTTCTAACCATTTGTGTGTAATATTCCAAGTAGTGACAGATTTGATAATCCTGATTATTTTTTGGTGTAAAAATGAAGCAGAATGAATACATAATATTTTAATCGGTATCGCCCCATGTAAGGCACCAAAGCCACTAAGATTTACAGGGTATGGAAGAATTAGGAAGAAAATTAGTAAGAGAATATTAATAATGAGCGGAAAGAGAAAAGAATAAAGAGGACACTAGATAGCGATTAACATTGCATTTAAATTTTTGGAGATTACAATTGGCTGGAAAGCGTGGAGTCGGATGAGAGTTCCATAACCGAGAAATGTGAGAAAAGAAACTGTTAGAGTAGAACTTACGGCTACATCAAGGCAGTTAATCCGTAAATTAATGAGATCGCCACGCAAGTCTATTACTGCAAGGAAATTACTAGCGAATAGCTCATCAGAAGAATTACCGTGAAAGTGTTTATAGAAAAGACAGAGAGGTGACCTGACGTTGTTGGGAAAGTGAATTAAAACAGTATATAAGAACATTCTTATATTACACAGCCGGCCCGGCTTGAACCTGGCTTGCTTCTAGGCTGGTCACTACTGCTGCCAGTGAATTGACGGGTATCTACCTTCCGCTTTGTTCCTTCATTTGATTCTGTCGCACGTCGTGTTCCTTGATCATAGTGTAATGAAGATTGAATTTCATCCGTACTTTGACACTGGATCGGAGCATAGTGGAGCCGTGCTACAAAAAACAAACAGCGTTTCCACTGGCGAAAACAAAAAAGAAAAAAAAAAGAAAAAGAAAAAAGAACGAAGAAGGTCGCAGGATTAAATTTCAATTTGGTTTATATAGATTTTGATACAATAAAATTAAGCCTTCCCGTTAAATTCTCTATCTCTATCTATATTTTTCTTCTAAAACTTGGCGCTGGTTCTATCAACAAAGAAAGAATTCGCTCGGGAATTCTCTTGTCAGCAGATCACGTGGTATTCAGCAGCTACTTCGTCCTCGGCAGACTCGTCTTGTCTGCGTTTCTTGACGTCTTACGCTCCAACTGCTGGGTCGGTGAAGTGTTCTGTATTTCGCCCGACTACCACCGCACCTGAGAACTCATCAATCTTCATATCAATTAATTATTTTCCCCAATTTGAAGAAAAGACACTGATCTTCAAGCAAAAAGAACTGTTATTCAAAACAATACATTCTTCGGCGTCAAACTTTTTTTTATCATTCTTTTCTATATCCTGACGACAATCGGCCCGGGATCGGTTACTTATGTTACGGTTTTTTGGGTATATATATGTATGTAACTAGTGAGCGAGTCAAAATGACTTATTTCCCTTTATAGTCGACCAATAGAAGGTTGACCAATCAGAAGCCGCACAACACTGTATTCGTCGTGTATAAAGGCGGCTATCTTTGTTTCTCCTATCGGAAGGACCAGAGAAAACTTGTCCGGCGAACATGACAGACGGAAGAACTACGCTCTGCTGCGATATCCACTGCGAACCTGCACTATGCTTTCCTACTGTCTCCGAAATATTCACTGCCAACCTCTGGATTCTATACTCGAGGACGACCGTCATGAAAATGTCTAACAACTTATTCCAAACAATATGTGTTTATAAATTCATCTCAGAATCCACAACAAAGATAATGTGTGAAAAAAAAAATTACTATACAATTTTTTTTTTAAAATAGTCAGTGTGCTCATAGTTTCAGGCATGGAAATATCTACTTACCTCATTTCCAGCATTAAATTTCAAATTTTAAAATGCCTAAAGGGAAAAGTTCGAACAGGGCAGGATTGTTGAACTTCAAAGTTAATTTCCTCACTGCTTTTTTTCTTTTTTTCGTTAGAATTTGAGTGAAAAGAAAGTAGATAAGATCCAGAGACGGATATGCAATGTAATTGGCCCTGATCTGGCATCTCGTCTACAGTCGCTTTCTCACAGACGCGCCCTCGCCTCTCTCTGTCTTTCTTTACAAGTACTTTCATCGGAATTGCTCCGATGAGCTGCTTTCGCTGGCTCCCAGACTTCGCGAATTCAAGCGTCTTACGAGGCTGGCATCCCGCTCTCACCCTTTACACTGTTGAAACTGTTAAATGTAGCCGTCGCTTCTACTCCAATAGCTTCAAATCTCGCACCTCTCGCCTGTGGAACTCTCTTCCCTATTCCTGTTTCCCTGACAGCTATAATCTCCAACTATTCAAATGTAATGTCAATCGACATCTCCAGATGCCTAGATTTGTCCACTATCCTTCTCTTCATCCTTTCCTCTATCACTCTTATTTGCTCTCGCTCCAAATCTTCTGTAACTCCTTGCGTACTAGTGGCTTGTGTACTAGTGGCTTCCGCCTTGCTTGGGGTGAATCGATTAAAAAAAAATTACGCTTACTGAATTTATTTACTAAATTATGTACAATACATTTTAAAAACGATATGGTGGATGTCTTGTACGGTGAATACAGACCGAAAACTAAATTTGAACTTGAAAATACGTGTGTCGTCTTATACATTCAGTCGCCTTGTACGCCAGCTTATACGATACTTGTTATTCATTTTCATGCAAATATAAGCCAGGATAACTTAAGAATCTTACTATTTCCAACTTCTGAATATCAGATCATGTCACAGGCGGCTAATAAAACAGATCTCCAAACATTGGCAATAAAACAAATATCCCATTTCGTTACAGGTTACGACAACGGCTTCACTTCCAAGCGTCAAGACCGAGCAAACTTTCCGCATTACTTTTAAAGCCTTAACGGAACAACCATTAACAGGACCGGCTCTCATAAGCGTGTATAGCCATTAACGTATTCTCGTTTTTCAATGCAACACGTACGTAACACTTGAAACGGGCCTATGCAAAACAAACAACAACAAAAAAAAACGACTGAGTAGGTTTCTCTGTAATCATCGAATAATTGATGGGTTGCCATAAGCTAATATCAGCCACGCTGTATCGATCTCAAAGTGATAAGCACGTTCGGACAATGGCGTTTTATGCAACGGAGATCCACTCCGCACAGAGGCTAGCGTAAACGGTACGGGCTGGGAGCGATGCCTGTCGGATAACACTGGAAATAAAAATGACAATGACAATGCAAATGCGTTGCCTCGTCTAGCCGTGCAAATAGAGCGATTCTGCAATATGATATGCCAGGAAGAGCCGAAGGACAACATTCATTAGATATATTAATACGTTTAGTATTCTGCCGTATGTCCCCCCAGAGATCTGTCCAACGAGTGTGCATAAGTAGTTTGATATACAAGGTAAATAGATGCATTCTTCACGAAGGGATATTGACCCCGAGACGGACAGACGCAAATAGGGACACCGGGAGCAGGCAAAAATATGGCTATACTCTTGCATTTATGTGATTGTCAGGCTTTTAATTTCTATCTAATTCCGTCTATTCATATCTATCTCAGTTTAGTCATACCAATCTCTATCAGCCTCTTTATCTCTCTATATATATATCTCTCTCTATATATCTATCTATCTATCTATCTATCTCCGCCTGATATCTATCTATCTATCTATCTCAGCATGTTTATCTTTCTCCGTTTGATATCTATCTATCTATCTATCTATCTATCTATCTATCTCAGCATGTTTATGTATCTATCTTTCTCCGCCTTCTATCTATCTATCTATCTATCTATCTATCTATCTATCTCCGCCTGATATCTATCTCAGCATGTTTATGTATGTATCTATCTTTCTCCGCCTGATATCTATCTATCTATCTATCTATCTCAGCATGTTTATCCAACTTTCTCCGTTTCATATCTATCTATCTATCTATCTCCGCCTGATTTCTATCTATCTCAGCCTCTTTATCTATCTCCGCCTGATATCTATTTATCTATCTATCTCAGCCTCTTTATCTATCTATCTATCTATCTATCTCCGCCTGATATCTATTTATCTATCTATCTCAGCCTCTTTATATTTCTATCTATCTATCTATCTATCTATCTCCGCCTGATATCTATTTATCTATCTATCTCAGCCTATCTATCTATCTATCTATCTATCTATCTATCTATCTCAGCCTGTTTCTCTATCTATCCAGGTAGCTAGCTATCGCAAGGTGGCGGCGGGTTCATGCCAAGGTAAAAAGACCATATCAATAAAGAAAAAAGAAAAATTTTTCTTTACCACCGCGTTTCGCTCTTTAAGAATGCTTACAAATAGTGTAATGTTAAAGTTAGCATCAGCTCTAGTTTACCTGTAGAGGGTGACCTGTGAACTTCCCTACAGAGAAAAAAATATGTTGGACAACCGTTTTTATTTATATAATGTGCTCTATATGATTATCATTGTTTCTAAAATACATATTAATACTTGTTTCCCACTGTTGATGGACAAGCATTAGCGCAGTTGAGATTATGCTTGTCATGGCGAGATGGGATTTATTTTATGTCTCGTATCTTCATCTGATACACCATAGCCTTGAAGTGCCTCCAAAGATAGAAATCAAGAAAGGACAGATCTGGGGATGTTGGAGGCCGCTTCACAGGATTGCACCGACAACTCCAAGCATCCGGAAACTGCTGACCTAAACATCGACGCAATTGATGACCTTAATTAGGTGGAGGTCCATCTTTCTGGAAGTAAACTGTGTAGACACCTTGGTTGAGCAGGGATGAGAGAATTTTCTCTTGCAACATACTAAGTTACTTTTCTGCATTAAGATTTAACTGTGAAAGCTAAAGAAAACGAACTAGTAGAAAAAAATATATATATATATATATATATATATATATATATATATATATATATATATATATATATAGATAGAGAGAGAGAGAGAAGGAGGCACGATAGAGTAATGGATAGCGGCCTGGATTGTGGAATCGCAGAGTCGAGTTCGAATTCCATTCGAATCCATTACTTTCACTTACGTGCTAATACCCTTGAGAAGGGTGTGAATCCTCTTCTTACTCTAGCTATGGGTAAATAGCAGGACAGGCTGGGGCCTATAGCCTTGGATAAAAGTTTATTATAAACAGAGCATTTACTTAAATAAATAAATGTATCTATAAAACGAATGTATAAACATAAACATGTCTTAAAATAGTTGTCGGACTTTGTCCATTTCATAATGCGTGATGTCATATATATATATATATATATATATATATATATATATATATATATATATCTTGGACTATAAGTTTCCATACATGGGAAAAATAAACATTTTATTTGGGACAATCGTTTTCATTCATGTAATGTGTTCTATATAATGGCCATTGTTCCGAAAACACGTATCAATACGTGTTTCCCACTGTTGATATACACGCATTAGAACAGTTGAAGATACAATTGTAATGGCGTTGGTGATACATTCCTTGAGATGATTTATGTCTCGTATCTTCACGTGATAATCCATGCTTTTCAAGGGCCTCCAAATATAGAAATCAAGAGGGAATATATATGGGGATGTGGGAGGTCACTTCATGAGACTGTGGCACCATTTACCAGGGCAAAAAGAAAAGAAATGAAAAAGAGAAAGGAAAGAAAGGAAAAGAGAGGCGAGACTTAAGCGTAGATGATAAAAGAAACTACCCACGACCAGAGGCCTTGACAATGTTATTTTGGTAAGTAGCAAATGGCGAAAAGGTGTCATTACCATTGCAGAAAAATTCTAAGTGGATAAGGGAATCGACTATGTTCTGGCGACGAACTTGTGTTATCGGGGATAGATAACAGCCGCTTAATGCGGGCAAACATCTAATTAGCAAACCACAGACCGACTAGCTAAGAAAACTCCAATTGATAATGTTATTTTGATAATTGACAAAGAACAGGTGAAATACAGGGCTTTGGATAGATAAGAAAAATTAACTGTGTCGTCTGCTAAGCCGCACACGAAGCCAAACTTGAGTAACGGCTGACCGTTTTTTGACAAGACATCTATAGGTGTTAGAGTTCGGTTGTGATAACAAAACTATGTTATCAGAAATTGGCACCAGGAATGACTAGAAAAATGGAACTGTTTTTTCGAGACGACGGTTTTGCTGGACGACCAGATGAGAATAGAGGTTATGACACTACTGGTCGCATTGTTCTATTGGCGGCCAGAGAAATTGAGTGCTGCGATTAAGGAAAGAAAAGGAAAAGAAAAAGATAATTTATTTTTGAGCAAGATATTTTTTTCCTGACACACAGCCAGCTAGATCGCACACACATGTAGCTGGACATTATTGGCCGAGTGGTGATCACGTGACGCAAGGAGGGAAGCCGCCGCCGCCCACTTAGAGGATGGGTATGAGAGGTTGCTACGAAGAAGTGGGGAGAGCCGTTGACGCCCCTCTGAAGTATGGTGAGAAGGTGGGAGTAAGAGAAGACTCCCAAAAATGGAAAGAAGTGGAAAATTCCTAACCAAAAAAATAAAAGAAGTGGGTATGTATTTAGAATGATCGAGGAACCTCCGGCCCCGACAAACCCACCCCGGTTTTGGTCGGCGACCATATAAGCAAAGTCGCAGCGAGCGAAAATTAGAGTTTCCCGGAGAGTTCAGCAGAGGAGAGTGTTCAGTTGAAGCAGACCTCGCAGCTGACTAAGATTCGCGCAACTTCCGAACTCGCCTTCAGTCCAAGAACAATTTATTTTGAAGAGCGACTTAGATCCATACCACCAAAATAAGTTTTTCGACTTTCGCCTGAAGGCACACCAAGAACCAATTTCTTAAAGAACAGACAACTTAAAGTGTTAAAACTCGCCTAACAAAAAACAACGTGTCACAATCCATATAACGGGTCGGGAGATAGACGCAGTCCTATGTATCCAGCAACTAGACATAAAGTATTGTTATCCTTTTTTGATACCTTGAACTTTTGAGTTATCATTTTATTTCTTTTTATACATATTTGTGCGATACCACCCTCGCTTGAACCCAACTTGCATTACGGCCCTAACGATCGATTGATTTCGTCTGCCTAAGATCAATTCACAACGTGAGTAGGCAGACTGGAGATCAACGCAGTTACTTTGGTAACCAGGCGTTGGAAGCGAATTGGGAACGACGAGGCTGATATCGAATCTAACCAGATTCCCATCCGAATCACCAAAAGGTTAGAACGTCACATTTGAGTGCCGCGACCGATACCAAGCCAGTTGGTCGTCACAGGACGGGACACTAACGCGACAGGCGGACGTCACGTTTGGAGCGGCGACACCCGAACGAAGCAGCGAGGAGCGAGCGAAGGTTGTGTTTAGGGACGTCACAGGACCACGCCGACTAATCCAAGCACCGAGAAACCACTGATCAAACTATGGAAGCACATGCATTTTCCTATCGATGGAAACTTATAGCCCACCCTGTGTTTTCTTTTAACTTTAAGCATATTTTGAGCGTACATAAATTAAAAAAAAAAAGTATATCTTATTCTTACTTCCAAGTATAAATATATGTTGCGAAATAAAATCCTTACATTTGCCGCCGGTAAAGAAAAGTTATACTTTTTTTCTTTATTATTGTCTCTCCCCATATACTGGAAGTAAACATCAACACATGCTTTTGTAGGGTGATGGAGAAGGTGCGTATTTGTATGTATTTTATACATATATTTTTTTTAAATTGAAATACAGGTGCTGAATAAAGTTTTATGAAATTACAAAATCTTCGGCTGTTCTAGTAGCCTTACTCATAAAGAATATTTTTTTTCTGCAACTGGGGGATATTTCAGATCCACCAGATGTTAATCACCTCAGTGCAAGAATGTCCAATACTTTGTTTCAGGCACCTGATAGATATTTTTTTTATTTCCCCTTTTCTCAAACTTTTCCTTCATAAAGTTTTGTCTGTTATTCAGTTCTGAAGACACCGGAGCAATTTCAAAATGACTGACAAGTCTCCACATGTCAACTAATTAAATACATTAAGAAAATATGAAAAAAATATGTTTGTCATTACTTTATATACATATACTAGCCGATTTACACGCACCTTGCTGCGTGTTACAAATATTTTTGTTAAAATTTGTGATGCATTTCAATATTTCTCTATGATCTTGCTAATGTGACCTCCATTTTTTGGCTTTCTCCTTCTATATTTTGGATAGGCGTCATTCCCTTGTACAAATTTAAATTTAATTTAAATCAAAGGGATAAAATTTCTGTGGGGAATTTTGTGCAAAAAAAAGGTTTTAAATTTTTATTTAAATCAATACTTTGATAGAATAATGGTAAAAATTCAATGGGAGGTAACCCTGGGGATCTCAAGTTGACTTATATTGTCTCATTTTGAAATGAAACCTCCATACTTATCTTCATATTTTGGATAAGAGTCATTCTTGTTCAAATTTAAATTTTATTTTCTAATGGAAAACAATAGGTATGGATCATCTCTTTCAAAATGAAATATTTATTTCTGGTAAAACATATAGGATGGGGTTTTATTTTAAAATGGGAAAAAAACATTAAAAGAGAGAGAGAGAGAGAGAGAGAGAAACAGAGAGAGAGAGAGATAAAGAAGCTACAACTTTATATATATATATATATATATATATATATATATTTCTGTGTGTGTGTGTGATAACAGTATATATATTTTACATATCAAGAACAGTATTAGGAAAATTGTATAGCAAATTATTAAAGTTTACTTGTGAAGCGCTTCGTCCTTTGAGATTAATTTTGTTATGTTGGTAGGACTAAACATGCGCACGACAGAGGGGTGCCGGGAATTCTACAATTTTTTTCTTTTTTTGTTTGTTATCTCGCCGAATTCATTTAGAGTCTTCTTTTCTTTCTTCTTTCCATTATTTTTGCAAATAGGTATTCTACACTTTCATAATAGAAGATCTGCCAGAAATGGCGAAATGTTTCAAGAGGCCCAGGCGCAAATTTACTGTAGATGACCTTGCGATCAAGGCATTTCTAGATCTTAAATGTCATAGTGAATAATTTTCTCCATTGATGAGAGTAGCATTTTCTATGTCAAAAACTATGGTCATTCTCGTTATGTTGGTCAACCAACGCATTTGACGTATTATTTTGTAAAATGTCCTATTTGTGTTCATATAATGTTTCATTTAGATTTCTTGAGGTTTCTTTCAGTCTTTGCCTTTTTAAATTCCTGTTTGACCTGGTCATTTAATTAATTTTTTTTTATTTCCTCTTCTGTTTTTTGTCTGTTTCTTTGTCTTTTCCCTTTTGATTATTTTTATTTTTTTGTTTTCCTTTTCTAACTGATGTTGTCCGTAGTATTTGGAGCGTTTAAATTTGAGTTAAATTTCACGTTTGAATCGTTCATTGTCTTGACTACAATTAATCTCAATACTTAATGGGCATCATATTTTTGTTTATTATATTACTCTCTATTTTTACCCTGCTGCTACGATTCTATAGACAGACCCCATCAAGTACCTGTTCCCGCCTCTCCCACTTTATATTATTTAAACATGGGATATTTTGTACAAATTTAAATTTAATTTAAATCAAAGGGATAAAATTTCTGTGGGGAATTTGTGCAAAAAACAGGTTGGTCTAACACATTTATTATTTATTAGATGCAATACTTGATAGAATGAATTGATGAATAGATTTCAATATTGATATGACACTTGAATTGTCACAACAAATATGTACTGTAAATTATAACCCTGGTTTGGTGATTTCTTGCTCAAGTTGACGGCTATATTGTCTCATTTGGATCATATACATGTGACCTCCATCTTCTGGCTTTCTCCTTCTATATTTTGGATAAGAGTCATTCCCTTGTTCAAATTTAAATTTTATTTAAATCTAATGGAAAAACTCAATGGGAGGTCTGGGGATCCTCTCTTATCAAAATGAAATATACTTATCCAAGTACTCTGGTCCATGTAGTTTCAGAACATATATGGTTATGGGGTTTTTATTAAATAATTGGAAAGACTATCCAAATATCATTGTCCATTCTGTTATAACTTAACTGGTGGTCAACCCAGGATATATATATATATATATATATATATATATATATATATATATATATATATATATATATAAAACATTTGTATATGTATATGTGATATCCGTCGGTCCATGGATCTTCCCAAGGAGTTATATCTCAGCCGCTGTTGGCGGCGCAGCACGTCCTCCCCAGAACGCAGGCATGGGCAGGATTTTTTTATGAGGGTTCGGTAGTCGCTCATGCAGCAAGTTTCCCCTCTACACGCCACTGATAAGATCCAAGGGAAAGACAGAGGCCAATATAGCTTGACACCAGCGTCGTTGCCAGAGTTGCCAGAACATCGGACTATCTCAGGGACCTCGTTTTCAGATTTATCCTCAGGTTTACTGCCAAAGCCTTTCCCATCATTGCAAATGGCCTAAAAGCAGTAGAGGTTAAAATCAAAGTTTTCCTTCTCCAGGTAAAATGGACTCGTCACGTCTATCCTGAATGTATGAAATTATGTAGAAATATCCTGTTGTTGATGTTATAAAATTGCGTTCAAAATATTTAGAGTCCGGCATTAAAATAACCTAGAGAGGTCCTTAAAGACACATGGCATAGTTGATAAAGGCGTTAGTTAGATCCAGTGACAGGACCCAAAGAGTGTGAGTTCAATACCTGGTTAAGACAGTGGAAAACTTGGGAAGTGAATTAACAGGAGATAACTGATAACTGACATACATAAAACATGGCACATGGAACTAGAACAGTCTACCCCAGTGAGCGAAATAAAGGGTTCAGTACGACATTTCAACCACCTGAAGAAGGCTGGGGCGTACAACGGCCGAAAGGTTGTGATAAATATAACAACAAAGATGAGGATGATAATCCGAACAATGTAAATATTCACGCATTATGAAATGGACAAAGTCCGACAATTATTTTAAGATATTTTTTTATGTTTATACGTTATTTTTAAAGGTACAAATATTGAAGTAAATCCTCTGTTTATAATAAACAGTATTAACAATATTTATCGGCCTGAATATCCAAGAAATTTTCATAGAAAATATTTATAAAAATAAACATAAAAAAATGTCATAAAATAATTGTTGGACTTTGTCCATTTCATAATGTGTGACGTCATTTGTTTACATTCAAAACAGTATAATCGACTTTGCTAACTGAAACGCTCCTCTGTGGCTAAATCGGTAAAGCACGTCAGGCTATATGACGGTTCCGTATAGGATACAGGTCCGATTCTATCTATCTATCTATCTATCTATCTATCTATCTCAAACTTTTCATTGTCTGTGTCTGTTCATAAATCGATCTATCTATCTTTTCATATAACTCTGTTCATATCTTTCTTTAATCAATTCACCCCAGGTAAGGTGATAATGCTACTAAGATGCAAGGGGCTACTGGAATTCAAAGAGAATTAGAATACTGTAGAATTAACAAGAAACTATTTCCTAAAAAGGAAACATCTACTATTCAAAATTTCTGTCTCAGTCTGTTCATATCTATCTATCTATCTATCTATCTATCTATCTATCTATCTATCTATCTATCTCATTCCACTTCATATCTATCTATCTATCTATCTATCTATCTATCTCAGTCTACCTCATTATCTATCTATCTCATTTCACCTCATATCTATCTATCTATTTGGGCACCTCGGCGTGGTGTAATGTTTAGCAAGCTTGTCTCGCTAGATCAGTTACGACTGAAAAGTGAGTTCGATCCTCACTAGGTGTCCCATACTTTTGGCCTTGTGCCACATCTAAGCTACGATTAGAAAATAACTATCTATCTATCTATCTCAGTCCACTTCATATCTATTTATCTATCTATCTATCTCAGTCTACCTCATTATCTATCTATCTATCTCAGCCCACTTCATATCTATCTATCTCAGTCCACTTCATATATATATATTTATCTATCCATCTATCTATCTATCTATCTATCTCAGTCCAATTCATATATATATATTTATCTATCTATCTATCTATCTATCTCAGTCCACTTCATATCTATCTATCTATCTCAGTCCACTTCATATCTATCTATCTTCGAATATACATATAATTGCGTACTATTTTTTTTTACATACTCTCTCGGAAATATACTTATGTATATGCAAATGTGCTGTGCAGAATTTTAGAAAGGTCAGTGTATCCCAAATGAATATTATTTTTCATTCGGTGTCGTCTTACTGAAAGCCGATATATGAAATTCGTAGGCCCGTGGTTTCAATTTGTCTTCGCTTACGACCACCACTATTCTAGAACGTAGCGGGAAAATGCACAAGTGCTTTCAACAAACGGAGGGTATGTTTATATGTTTATTCAGGCAAGAACAAGACTACCACGTGAATGAATCATGAAGCTAATTCTTCATCTATTTTCACGTGAATATGCTCGCCCACGCACACTCATAAATCTCTTTGCTTACACACACACACACATATATCTATATCTATATATATATATATATATATATATATATATATATATATATATATATATATAATATATATATATATATATATATATATATATACTTAGTTATTTCTTATTATTATAAAGTTTATTTTTACTGGGTACACGCATTTAAGTTGCTATTCAATTCGCGCTCCTCCCACCATCTTTTGAACAGGAGTACAGGTTTATTCCTTGTTTAGGATTGGCTTTATGGCTCATTCTAAAATCTACTTCAATTCTATACTTCTAACATCTTTGCGCAAACTCTATTTTTTTTCTCAATTGGAGTAGATAGGATTGCATATCGCTAGGTTCACACTCCTCCTCTGTCTTTTTAACAGCAGTAGAGGGTTATTCCTTGTTTAGGATTGGGTTTATTGTTTATTCTAAAGTTTAGTTCAATTCTACAGAGTGTTGCAGCAAAATCCGACACTTGACAAAAAGAAAACGAACTAGGCTATAAAAACAAAAGTTGTCTATGCAGAGACCCGACAGTTTATTTAGCAACAATTAGAGGTACATACTAGATTATTTTTCAATGTAACCGCCGCTGAGGGCGAGGATCATCTCAAGGCATGCGTGAAATGAGTCACATGCTTTGGTGACCATGTCCTTGTCCAGAGCTGCGAACACCGGCACGATGGAAGCATTCAGAGAGTCGACCATGTTGTGGCCTTGCTTGTTGGTCTTGGCCTCGATCACACCCTAGAAGAAATAGACAAGGTGTTTGAAGTCGGGTGAGGAAGGCGGGCAAAATCTCGGCGACCAGTGGTGAGGAACATTGTTGAGCGGCCACGCCTGGGTCATCTTGGCCTTGTGTGCAGGAGCGGAGACCTGTTGGAGGACGTAGAGTCGTCCGGCGTCTATCTCGTCCATCCAGAGCCTCGCCACGCTCGTCAGCATCTCCTGGTAGATCTCAGCGGTGACTCTCAGGCCCTTTTGAAAGAAGAACGGAGGCATGACGTCCCCCTCGCTGGAGATAACGCCAAGGACTATGACGGGGGAGAGAAACTTCGTATGCTTCACGACGGGAACGTCCTCGATGTCTTTGCAGATCCACCTGTCGTTCTGTCTGTTGCTCGTCTGGTTCTGGATGAAATTCTTTACATCAGAGAAGAACCTCAGCGGACCTGTACTTGAGCTCGTTCAGCAAAGCCGCCGCCTTGACCTTCCTCGACTCCTTGGAGGCATTCGTGATGCGTATGCTGAGAGACTTGCGGTTGGAGGAGTAACCAATGTCCTTCTTGATCGCTCGGCAGAACGTCAACTTGTGACAGGCCATGTCAGCGACGATCTTGGCGTACGTTTGGCTTACATCATTGTCGAGTGTCTTCTTCTAACGACCGACGAACGAACGTTGTGGGCTTTTCGTTTGGCAGTAAACTCGTCCTTGTTCTCACACGCCTTCCACTTCCTGCAAATGTCCATGACCATGGTTTTCTCGAATCCAAAGCAGATCATCACTTCCGCAGGCTTCTACCGCTGCTCTGCGCTCATATTCCATCCTGGAAAAGGGTAGAGAGAAACACGTTAGTTATTTGTCAAACTGTCGGGTATCTGCATATACAACTTTTGTTTTTATTGTCAATTTCGTTTTCTTTTTGTTAAGTGTCGTATTTTGCTGCAACACCCTGTATACTACCTTTCATCTCTCAGTTTCGTTTTTATAAGGTCGCCCAGAGAAGTAAACGCGTCGGCTAAGAATAATTTTACCTCTTGTATTTTTTTTTATTCATTTTGTTCCTTTACAGACACTTACACACACACACACACACACACACACACACACACACACACACACACACACACACACACACACATATATATATATATAATTCACGCGTTGATCATTTTTGATTTTTTCGACGGCGCACTATAGTAGGGTCAGTTGGGCACCATCTGTGAAAAAAAGAGTGCCATGACGCAATCCATTCCGCCAGAAATTTGTAATCAGGATCCTGTACTGCCTGGCATTCGCGCCGAAAGCTCCAATACGAACATTTCAGGGTGTTTGGGTAGAAATCTGATGACAGTGCAAAGAATTCTAAAAGAGTTGGATGAGTCTAAATGTGATTACGAAGGCGTTTTTAGTGATCACTAGTGATGTCAATGTTATGCCTCTATTCATCTTCCCACAGGGCCACAGACACAACACGGAGTCCTATATCAAGTGCCTTGTGGAGGTAGTGCTTCCCTGGGTCAAGTGTGGCTGTTGGAAGATTCTATATCTGGTAGCAGGACTCTGCAGCATGTCACACAAGCAGGGGAACACAGCCATGGTTGTCAGACAATATCTGCGACAGATCAACTCTTTATATCTGTTCACCTAACATTCCAGACTGCAACCCACTTGATTATTATGCGTAGCAATTGAGAGAGAGACCAACAACACTCGTTACAACACCAAAAATGAACTGAAGGCAAAAATTATGGCAGTATTCACCAACGCAAACAAGGAGACCGTCCAGACGTGTTGCAGAAGGTTCGGAAGTCGTCTGAAGACAGTGGCTGAAACCAATGGCGATTTTCTATTTTTGAATAAATCTGTTAAAATGAGATGTCAGTGTCATTTTTTTGCTTTTATTTATCTATCTATCGAATATATATATATATATATATATATATATATTTTTAGTGGTTTAATTTTTTGTAATATATTATACTTTGTTTAAAATCAGGTGAAAGATGTATTATTAAAAGTGTGCAACACAAACAGAATGTCTTTTTCATTGAACATGAAGAAAAATTAATTATTTTTTAATAATATGTAAAAATTCCACTTTTGAAGACGGTTTGGACGACAACGTGTCGTGAAATTATGTAAAACAAAGTATTTATCTATCAAAAAACGTTATATATATATATATATATATATATATATATATATATATATATATCGAATATATATATAACTTGGCCTCGATCACACCCTAGAAGAAATAGACAAGGTGTTTGAAGTCGGGTGGGAAGGCGGGCAAAATCTCGGCGACCAGTGGTGAGGAAGATTGTTGAGCGGCCACGCCTGGGTCATCTTGGCCTTGTGTGCAGGAGCGGAGACCTGTTGGAGGACGAATGCAAACATATATATATATATATATATATATATATATATATATATATATATATATATATATATATATATATATATATATATATTTATATATATATATATATTTATATATATATATATATATATATATATATATATATATATATATATATAAATTATCGTTTCAAATCATGCTATATTTATGGATTAAATGCTCAATATCAGGGCTAGAGAATATATCGATTTAGGAGAGGGGTACTGAGGTCAACACCGACAGGTAACAGACGGTTTCATGAATGAATAGTAGATAGTGGCTGGGATTGAGTAATCGGAGAGCCGAGTTCGAATTCTAGTCGAATCCATTACATTCACATACGTTCTAATAACCTTGAGACGGGTATGAATCCTCTTCTTCTTCTTATGGGAAAATAGCAAGACAGACCGGGTTGTATAGCCATGAATGGCAACTTGTCTACCACAGAAAGTAATGGCAACCTACTGCGGAAAAAATATCTACTTCGTCAGTCATGTATCGAAAGGTAGATGATCGCCTAAGCGTGTTTCACGCATGGCACAGAACAGATATTGATGGATATGAACGGATTGAAAAATAATTAATCGATATTAATATCTACATAATTTCAACCTTTCAAATCTATATTAATACCTATCGATCTTAGTCTATTCATAACTATATTAATACTTGTCTATCTTAATCTGTTCATATCTATTGTAACTATATATTTAATCCGGTTATATCTATAGTAATATCTATCTATCAAACCATTATACATACATATCAATATAAAGTGGTACTGATTAAGATAGATAGATAGATAGATAGATAGATAGATAGATAGATAGATAGATAGATATGAAGAGAGTAGGATAAACAGATATATGAATAGATAGATAGATAAATAGATAATAGGCTGAGATAGATATATAGATAAATAGATAGATAGATAGATTAATGGTTAAAATTAAGAAATATCAATGCTTATTGATTTAAAAAGAATATTAAGTTTAAATTAAATATTAAATACATATATAAATAGATAGATAAATATATAATATATGAGATAGATCGATAGATAGATAGATAGATAGATAGATAGATAGATATGAAGATAGATAGATAGATATGAAGAGAGTAGGATAAATAGATGTATAAATAGATAATAGGCTGGGATAGATAGATAGATAGATAGATAGATAGATAGATAGATAGATAGATAGATATTAGGTTGAAGCAAAAATAATGTCGTTTTTGACGTTGTTGAACGCAAAAAACACATTATTTTTGCCCCAACCTAATAGATAGATAGATAGATTAATGGTTAAAATTAAGAAATATTAATGCTTATTGATTTAAAAAGAATATTAAGTTTCAATTAAATATTAACTAATAGTAAACGCATATCTATAAATACATGCAAACCGACAACGAATTCAAAAAGTGAGTACAGATGGGGGCACCCTGAATACATAAATACATGCAAAATATATATATATATATATATGTGTGTGTCTGTGTCTGTGTGTGTGGATAGATAGATAGATAGATAGATAGATAGATAGATAGATAGATAGATAGATAGATACGAACATCAAAAATTAAAAAAAAGATCTACAGAGATTTTCTCATCAAAGAAAGTAGATATTGACAGTTTTTGTTCATAGAAACAATCTATCAATAAAACTCGATTTATTGATTTGCCATTATTGATTTTTTTTTGTTAAGTGCATTGGTAAGAACAGAAGAAGCTGGAAGCATCAGCTGAAAGAAAAATGTGTCAAAAACTTCAATGAAATATAACGGAAAGGATAACAAATGCATATAGTTACTACTTTAAAACGAAATTCAACCAGATAATAAATAAAATAACAATTCTCTAATTTAAAAAAAAAATGGCGGCAATAAAAATACGTTGAAATTTTAAATGGACGAACATTAGCCTTTTAAGAACCGCCTGAGAGTGTTGTTATATAAGTTTTAAATTTCTGTTTTTGCGTGTGTTAGTAGATTACTTTAAAGTCTATTGATCTTTATTCAGTACGTCAAACATATAATCATGGCCTTCGTACAAATAACAATCCGTATCTTTTTAAAAGGAGCATTGCAAGAAAGAAAGACAACGAGAAAAATCGAGAGTAAAAGAGCGCGAACGTGACCAATCTGACATACACTACGTTCAAAGGACTTTGCTAAAATAAGAAAAACAAAACAAGGGATGAAATTAAATTGATATATCTATTGAACAGATGTTTTAGTTGAGTTCGAGAGAAAAAATATTGAGTTTCCGTTTGTGAACCTCAAATCCATAAAAGATTAAAAAAGGTTTTTCCAAATCTTGTCGCTGTTTCTCTCTGTTTCTTTCTCTTTGATTTTATTTTCCTTCCTGTTTGGCTTTCTGCCTGTCTCACCCGTCTCTCTCTGTCTGTATCTATCTATCTATCTATCTATCTATCTATCTATATTTCTTTCTTTCTTTCTATCTCATTCAAATTGTCTTTCTTTCTTTCTGCTATGTTATCCTTTCTGCTTATCTATCTATCTATCTATCTATCTATCTATCTATCTATCTATCTATCTATCTCAGTTTCTTCATTATCTATCTATCTATCTATCTATCTATCTATCTATCTATCTCAGTTTCTTCATTATCTATCTATCTATCTATCTATCTAATTTTCTTGGTATATGCACATGCACTTATAGCTTTGTTTCTTCCTTTCTTTCTAATATTTTGGTATCTAATTCATTCTGATTTTCTATCTATCTATCTATCTATCTATCTATCTATCTATCTATCTATCTATCTCTGTCTGTCTATCTGTCTGTCTGCCTCTCTCTCTCTCTCTATCTCTATATATATATATATATATATATATATATGCAATAGCGAGTATAAAGATAAGAACGATGTTAAGAAAAAGGCTAAATGGGAAATAACATTTTATTTTAAAGCTTCATAGAACATTTTATCAAGGAAAAATAAGGATATAAAGGTAAATTATGTAATTCCAAAATATAAAGCTCAATCAATTTATTTTGTTAAAGTTATAAGAATAAATATACAGCATTCGAAAAAGATAGATGATCAAAACCATCAGAATTATGAAATAAATCCGTAAAATTTACCAATTATTAGCATTATTGAAAATGTTTTAGGGTAAGAATATAAAATAGGATAATTTATTAATTTACACCTGCTCTTTACTGGCTCTTGCATTGTAAACATGGCGAAAAATCTGTGACGTCATTGGATCTTAGGAAACTGATAGTCAAGTTATGTATTGAAGATAAAACCCTCGATTGGGGATATTTCAAAGACTGTGGGGGAATCTAAGTCTTATTCATAGTATTTTAAGAAAACTTGAGGAAACTGGGTCATGTGAAGCCAAGAAACCACCTGGCAGGCCTAGGAAAACTACTGCAAGGGAAGACAGATGGATTGGTAATGAATCAAAAAAGGATCAATTTCCGACAGCAAACGCTATCTCTAAAAGAGCTAATGCTAAACTTGGCATTAAAATATCAAGGCACACTATTTCCCGAAGACTTGCAACTGAACACGTCATATGGACAAAAGAATAATGGGATTGGGTTAATTTCAGCGATGAGTCAAAGTTTAACATGTTTGGTTGTGAAGGGAGAAGGTTCGTTCAAGGCAGTCCTAAGGAACGATATTCGCCTCAGGGCACTAAAAGCAGCGTTAAATTTGGAAGAAGAAGTGTGATGGTGTTTGGCATGATTTCATCTGTTGGTACAGGACCTCTTGTTAGGCTACATGGTAAAATTAACACAACTGTATACAAAGAGATATTGAAGAAACATGTTGAGAACTTCAATTAATCAACCAGCTGTATTTATGCAAGATAGCGCGCCCTGTCACACAGTGAAGTCCGTTAAGACATTTCTTTCTGGCTAGTATATTACTTTTATGGAGTGGCCTGCTCAAAGCCCAAACATGAATGATATTGAGGATGTTTGGAAGTTATTAATGAAAGAGCTAAGGAAAAGAATCCAAAAAACGTCGACTAATTTGAAAGGAGAATGGGAGAAAATGTCCATTAATGAATGCAAGACATTAATTCACTCATATAGCAAAAGATGCCAAGCTGTTATTGCATGTAGAAGGTCTACACATCAAGTACTAATGAATAATGAACGCTATTTTCATTTGGATATGATGTATCCATTATAATAATATGATTTTGTTAATAATTCTGATGGTTTTGATCATCTATTTTTTCGAATGTTATATAATTATTCTTATAAATTTATCAAAATAATTTTATTGATCTTTATATTTTGGAATTACATAATTTACCTTTATATCCTTATTTTTCTTTTATAAAATGTTCTTTGAAGCTTTAAAATAAAATGTTATTTCGCATTTAGACCTTTTCTTAATTAAAGACATATTTTATGTTTAACGTTGTTATTTTTATATATTTTATATATTAAACATAAAATATGTCTTTAATAAATAAATTGTCGGACCTTGTCCATTTCTTAATATACCTTTTCTTAACATCGTTCTAATCTTTATGTGCTATTACATATATATATATATATATATATATATATATATATATATATATATATATATATATATATATATATATATATATATATATAGGTAACTATACTCGTTTCGAAAAAACCTCGAATTTTTGATTTGCCAATAATCAAATCAATCTCGAGGGGA
>CAHIKZ030001177.1:437500-442500 GCA_903632075.3 Acanthosepion pharaonis
TTTACTTAAATATTTGTATCTATAAAAAGAATGTATAACCAGCATATATATATATATATATATATATATATATGATGGACTCTCCCGTCGATTTCGACGTATGAGGTTCCGACAACTTTTTAATGACCTTTATGTTTGAATCTAGAGTGACATTTCAGACCTGCTAATGACTTGCATAGAAAACCACAGATTGGGCAAGCGTGTGAGCAAAGAGGGTGCACTTCTCTGGCACCTTCTGAGGCTTTTTTTCCTTTCTCTTGCTTCACGGAGCTTGACAACGCTTGCCGTCGAAAAATTCCTGATTCCAGTGTAAGTTACACTTTTCCAAGCTTTGCGATCCAAGGCAGTATTCTCCAAATCAGTGTATGCAATATTTGCAGCTGCAAGGTTACTTTTCAGCTTATCTTTAAACCTGAGCAAGGGTCGGCCAACATTCCGTTGACCACCTTCAAGCTGGCTGTATATGAGAATCTTTGGAATTCTACAATCTTGCATCCGCACAATATGACCGGTCCATCTTAACTGTACCCTCATGAGGAAGCTCTCAATTCCGTCAATGTTACACATCGTTAGAAGGTCGGCATTGGATTTTTTGTCCTGCAGGGTTAGTCCACAGATTGCTCGGAGCCTTCTTTTGTGAAAGACATCTAATTGCTGAATCTGCTTACGATACAGGGTACAGGCCTCTGATCAATACAAAAGAGTAGTGAGGACAACTGCTTTGTACACGTTGATTTTTGTCGCAAGACGAATACCCCTGTCATTCCAAAGACGGTGACGTAGTTTTCCAAACGCGTTAGCCGCTTTTGCAATTCTATTCACAATTTCGTCATCCAGAGTTCCACTTGCATTCACTTTACTGCCTAGGTAGTTAAAATTCTTCACATACTTGAGGTCATTTTCGTCAACACGAATCGGTATATCAGGGAACCTGTGAGCAGGAGGGTTTTGTTTCACGCCTCGCACTTGCTTGGGTGTATGTGCAGGCTGGTGAACAACTTCTGTTTTTGAGATGCTGATGGTAAGACCGAATGCTTTGCAAGCAGCAGAGAGCTTGTCCATCAGGCGTTGAGCTTCTTCATAAGTAGTTGCTACCAGCGCAACATCATCTGCAAACAGAAGATCACGGATTATGCTGATCCTTGTCAAAGTTTTGGCTTTGAATCTCTGGTGATTGAAAAGGCCCCCACTTGTTCTAAACTGAAGTTTAACGCCGTCTTCCACTCCTGCAAATGCATGTTTCAGCATGACAGAAAAGTAGAGGGCAAAAAGAACAGGGGCCATAATACAACCTTGCTTTGTGCCATTCGTCACAGAAAAGGAATCTGATGTTTCACCATTTGACACCACCTCAGCCTTCATCCCATCATGGAAAGAAATAATGACCTTTAACATATTTTCCGGTATTCCCAATTTCCTCAAAACCTTCCACAGGGCAGCACAGTTCACTGTGTCAAACGCCTTCGTGAGGTCAACGAACATCATATACAACTCTTGATTCTTCTCACGAACTTTCTCAGCAACCTGTCGTAAGGAGAAAATCATATCAATGGTGCCGCGACCTGCACGAAAGCCACACTGTGATTCAGGGTAGATGTCATCAATTACATGAGTTATTATTCGGTTCAAAATCAGTCTGGCCAAAATCTTTCCAGCTATAGACAAAAGAGAAATTCCCCGGTGGTTGTCGCATATCTTTCTGTTTCCTCTCTATATATATACTTGTTATTTATATAGACATAAATATCGAAGAAATTTCTCTGTTTATAATAAACTGTCTTAACAATATTTACCGGCCTGTACGCCAGAGAAATTTTCAGAGAAAATATCGAACCTGTATCCTATATAGAACCATCTATATGAAAATTAAAATAAATGTCGGTCTTTGTCCATTTCATTTATATATATATATATATATATAATCAGGTGACCTGACGATTGCATCTAGGATGAAACAGAGTGTCGCCTCTAAGTGTTGACTTCTATGTCCACTTTTATATTTACACACGGTCTATCTCTGATGTTGAGCACTTTATCCCATAAATATAGCACGTATTAAGACTATATTTCTTCATATATATATATATATATATTTATATATATATATATATATATATATATATATATATATATGTGTGTGTGTGTGTGTGTGTGTGTGTGTGTGTGTTTAATCCATAGACAGACTGTTTATCATACAAAATAACAAACCTGTGTGAACGGACATTCGATTGCTTGAAGCCGGGATCGAAACCCGATTGATTCGGCAACAGTCGGAAATTTTCCACCATCGGCTCACGATTGAAAAAAAAGCTAATTTTTACGTACCTATTCTGTGAATAAAGATGCCAATGGCTGACTGTTGTCAATTAGGGAAGAGCTTGCAATATAAGTAGTATAAGTTATTGTTTACAAATTCACACAACCGAATTATGTTTTTCGGATGCGTATATATTGTCATCCACAGACAGAATGTTTCGCTGTATCACAGTTTATCAATGTGGATAGACTTCCGATTGCTTCAATCGAAATCCGAGTAAACAAAAAAATTATAGCCGTCACTGAACAGAATCAACTATGAATACAGCAGTAATTTTCTGAAATGCCTATAAAGGAACAGTTTTTTTCATGCTTTAATGCGCGCGTGACCTTATGACCTAGAGAGAACGTTATCAGCCGTTTAAAAGCATAAATAAAAAATATCGCTAATGCCTAACAACGCACAACTTTATATAAATACTTATATTAATGAAAAACATATAGTTTTGTCTTACTTGCATCACTGAAGATGATCTTGGAAAAAGGTCGAAAGTTCTTGGGAAATTAAAATAAAAGAAATTTAGGCGATTATGGCTCTCGATTTTCCCTTATCCCTTGTAGCTCTTAATATGTTTTGTCCCTTTGCTACTTCCCTCAGGCCATGTTGTCAGCCACTTGCTTAAGACCGCCAGTTATGTCATGCGTTGTTTTACCTTGTCTCTATTTTCCTCTATTACCCTGTGAGTATCAGATTCTCCAAGCCCTTCTTTCTCATGACGTGTCGCAGAAATTTTATATGTTTTCTCCTTGTTTGCATCCTCTCTAAAACCTCATCGTTGCTCACACGCTCGGTCCATGATATCATTAGCATCCTTCTGTAGAATTTGACCACCGTTGTTTCGAGTGTCTTCACCATCTTTGAGGATACCGTCCAACATTCACTCTACGATTTCCTAATCTGTGATATTTGAAGAACGCCTTGCCATTTTTTTTATTGTTTTTCATTATGCCAGCAGATAAATTCAAGAAGGAATATATTTAACAAAAACTAAAAAGAAAATTCACTGTTGTTAACAGCAAATAAATCTACCTTGATCTTCGAGAAAAAAGCGAAACGAAGAAAAAAAAAGTGATTATTATGAAGTTTATTAAGCAGTGAACAAAATTGTTTTAATTTAATCACCGTAGAGAATCTTTTCTGTCTGCCAACATCATGGCTGATGCCAAGCCCCAAGAGAAGCAACACTCTACACCTTCTTGGACTCACGCTTCCCAATGACATGATGAGAAGCAACTATACTGAATTAATTACTAAGTCTACAAGAAGGAAAGTTGCTTCAGCAGAAGCTAGAAACACTTTTCCCGCCAGAATCGATTTACCACATTTATAAATCTACCTTTCGTCTGTGCATTGAATATTGCTGCAATAGCTAGTCTGGTGTTCCTGCTAGATATCTCGAGATTCTTCAAAAAAAATTGTAATTGATTCGGACCAGACATCTCGATTTCAGTCACTTTTTCACCGACATGACGTGGCTTCCCTCTGACATTGCTACCAGTATTTTCACGAAACTGTTTTTTTTTTTTTTTAAAAACCCAAAAACCTAATGACGGTTACTCTAATTAGAGTGACGCAGGTTCGAATCTTGTTGGAGAGAGCATATTTTTCTTTAATAAGAATCTCGAATATTCAGACCGGTAGTCGAAAACAAATAGATATACTGTTTATTTTAATATATTTAATTGTTATACTTTTTTTAATATATACACAAAAACTTAAGTAAATGATCTGTTTAAAATAATCAATATTAACCCGGTAGAACGTCCGAGAAATTTCATAAAAATTTGCATCCTCCGACAGGAATCGAACCTGTATCCTACACAGAACCATCATTTAGCCTGATACGCTATACCAGTTTAGCTACGAAGGAGAGCGCAGCTTGATAGGTCGAGTTTATTGATTTTAAACTACAAACTTCCTATGATTTTCCTCGAATGTCCATATCTGCTGGACTCGTATCTTAACGTAAATAAATGACGTTGCACATTACGAAATGGCCTAATTCCGACAATTGCTTTAATATATTTTATTGTTATACGTTATTTATATATACACAAGTATTTAAGTAAATGCTCTGTTATAATATGTTTATAATAAGCAGATCATTTACTTAAATATCTCTATATATATATATATATATATATATATATATATATATATATATATATATATATATATATAACGTATAACAATAAAATATATTAAATGATTGTTGGACTTAATAAATAAACCGAATGTCTACTCAAATACACAATCCACTAAATAAATAAATTTATAAGGCTAAAATACCAACATTAATAAAACTCTTTCTGAATATGTGAAAGACTAGTTTTGTTAAACTCAAAGAAGAAAAACATCAGTGTTTAATTAGCTTGTATCTGTCGATGGTAAAAAGCGGTTACAAATGTCTAGAAGCATTAACAAAAAATCATTCAAAAGAAAATCAATTAAATTTCGGGGCAAATATACAAAGTATATTTCTTAATTAAAACAGAAAATAGGAAAATGCACACATTTACGCGTGAAGACACGACACTCTTAAAATCGAAATGATGTGTGAAGACGAGATATTTAAAAATGACGTAACTGACACAACGCAAAATATCATAATTTCATATGTAATGTCATGCAATCTACAAAAACCTTTTTCATAATGGCTTATAAATATTTAGAGATCGCACAT
>CAHIKZ030001177.1:447500-472500 GCA_903632075.3 Acanthosepion pharaonis
ATATATTTTTACAATAATGTTCATCCAATAAAAGACCCAAGAGCCACTCGTGGTAAAGGTTTACAAAGTAAGAGGTAAGGGACATAGTTTATATGTAGGGAAGATAGCTGTTAACACCAGATTGAACATGTTAAGATTGGTAGTGATCGGGGAAGCATGAAAGTCTGTTCCACACTTGAAAAGGTTCGTGGGAAGAAGCTGCTGGAGGGGAACCTACATATCACCAGGGGAATACGAGGGGCATCAGGGTAGTTCGCTACAATGGGCATGGCAGGCAGGTAGTAGACATGAAGGTTAGAAATGGTGGAACTAAAAATGTCGTTCATCGGAATAATTTCAATGGAAGAGTAGTGGAGGCTTGCGACGTTCTGTCAGTGGATCAATGGCTGTCGGATAGAATATATATATATATATATATATATATATATATATATATATATATATATATATATATATATATATATATATATATATATATATATATATATATATATATATTAAAGTCAACACTCATAGAGGGACAGGCTGTTTCATGCTGGGCGCAATCGTCAGGTTGCCTGACAATTGCGTCCAGCATGAAACAGCTTGTCGCCTCTGAGTGTTGACTTCAATGTTCACTTTTATATTTATATTTACATACGCTCTATCACTGATATTCAGCAATTTATCCCATAAATATAGCACACCTTAAAATTATATATCTTCATATATATATATATATATATATATATATATATATATATATATATTATTGATACCCCCCTGAGGAGTAGACGAAGGGATTACGGAGGGTATGGCTACAAAACTCTGGAGTAGTGATGTTGGAGGTTGCATCATTCAGCTAAGTGATAAATCTTATATATATATATATATATATATATATATATATATATATATATATATATATATAATAGTACATATATATATATATATATATATATATATATATATCACTTTATACGAAAAAATGATCATTCTGTATGCTTTCTTTAATAAGATTTCTTGAACATTGAGGACGGTAGACGAAAAGGAATATATATATTGTTTAAGAAATAAACGGAGCGTTTGCTCAAATACAAGTATCCACTAAAGATAACGTTTAAAGAGCTAAAAATCTGTTTGATTAAGAAAAATTAATTGTATTCATTATAATATATATATATATATATATATATATATATATATATATATATATATATTCATTCCGGTAAAAGAAATTGATACTGTTTATTAAAAAACAAACATCGCATTTATTTAATTAATTTATTTTAATTAATTTATTTAATCTATTAAAATAACCTATAGACAGAATATATATATATATATATATATATATATATATATATATATATATGTGTGTGTGTCTGTTCCTTTCGTCCCTTCGCACTTCATCGGACGAAACTTCTCACAGGAAAACTTTTTTTCGACTATGTCATATATATTTTCTACAAAACTGTTCTTAATATATATATTACTCCAAAATTCGCTTGAGGATGAAATGGAACTAATGTCTTTAAGTTAATTGCAAAATTAAATTCGTGGCTTTTAGCTTCCATTTTGAAACATGGTTAGAACTGTGTAGTGGAAAAAACATATTTTAAATCAATTAATTTATTATATATATATATATATATATATATATATATATATGTGTGTGTGTGTGTGTGTGTATATATATATATATATATAGTAATCCACAGACAGATTATTTCGCTCTATCACAGCTCGTCAATATCATATATATATTCATCTATCACACACGCGTAGCTTTCCTATGTCTGTTCCAAAAATATTTTCTCTGTGAAACGTCGGCTTTCCGAATTTAAGCGCAGTAGGAGATTGGCGGTAAGGTTTCATCATTTTCATAATTGAAAATAGCTCGATGCAACCGTAAGTTCTGTGCTTAGATGTTAGATTGCTGGTAATTTTTTGCTTCAAAATGTATCGCTGGTAATATATTTTTTTTTCAGAAATGTATTGCTGCTAATATTTTTTGTTGTAAAATTTATATTTGGTAATATTTCTTTTCAAAAAGTATTGATGGTAATATTTTTTTGTTCACAAACATACAACTGGTAATATTTTTTCAAACATTTATTGCTGGTAATATTTTTTTTAAATATTTCTGGAAATTATTTTTCAGAATGTATCGCTAGTAATATTTTTTTTCAAAATGCATTGCTGGTAATATTTTTTTTCAAAATGTATTACTGGTATTTTTTTTTCAAAATGTATTGCTGGTAATATTTTTTTCAAAATGTATTGCTGGTAAATTTTTTTTCAAAATGTATTGCTGGTAATATTTTTTTTTCAAAATGTATTGCTGGTAATATTTTTTTCCAAAATGTATTGCTGGTAATATTTTTTTCAAAATGTATTACTGGTAATATTTTTTTCCAAAATGTATTGCTGGTAATATTTTTTTTCAAAATGTATTGCCGGTAATATTTTTTTCAAAAATGTATTGGAGATAGTATTTTTTTTTAAATGTACTGTTGGTAATTTTCCTTTTTACAAAATGTATCGCTGGTATTTTACAATAAAGATCTATTTTTATACTTTCATAGTCTTTTGACCCGAGTTTAGTGGTTAATTATTTGGCCATGGCTGGGATCGTAACAGGTACTACCACCCCTGGTCAAGGTAGACCAGGGAACAAGAGCAAATAATAAGTGCTTCGACGTTACACAAAACCTCCCGATTAGAGGACTTGCTGCCGGATGTAGTTTTATTTATATATTTGTGTGAACGTGTTTACTTTATTTTCAAAATCACATAGAATCTTCTTTCATTGTTTTTCAATAACACGTTATATTAATTATCACAGAAGAAGGAAAAGCTTTTAGAGTCTGTTACGTAAAATTAATGTTATCAAATGTTCCCATTAAAAAAGAAATCACGTATTTATGTCTCATGTACAGATGAAAATCTACCCCCTCACACATACTTTATATACATGAGAAGTTCATTTACCTCAATTATGAACACGTCTTTGCGAAGTTTTTTTTCTCTCGTGTAGGCATTCAATTTACGCCAATTTGCACGCAGGAAAATTGGAAAACCTCGAGAATGTGTCAGAAGGACATAATGTACACAGATATATTCTATTATCATTTGAGTTTAATAAAATTCCTAAGTGGACGAAGATGTCGTGCAATGCAAAATATAATTGCTATAATATAATGAAATTAAAACGAGGCTCCGGCAAAATTATCAAATTGCAAGTGACGAGAAGAAGGCTTTCAAAGAATTTAATGTTATTGGAAGAGAAATGAAGTACGTATATTTCTATATTTATTTTGTATTTATTTTTAAGAGACATATAATATATTGATCAGCATATATATATATATATATATATATATATATATATATATATATATATATATATATATATATATATATATATGAGGTTTCTCCCATAAAGCGTAAAGACATTTTGAATCTTACTCAAGATATAATTCAACCAACAAGAACAAACTATATCTAATTTAAATAATGCATGTGAAGACAGTATTTATTATAAAGACATGCTTTTAAGATTTTTTTCATTGCATGTTTCAAATTGGTGTGCATTATGGTGCAGACATTGTTGACAACGTGAGCAGTGAAGATGAGAAAACAAAGTGGAAAAGCTTCTAACCGACGCGTTTCGCCGACGTGACGTCTGTTGGTTCAGATTTTCCACGCTGGAATAAATGTTAAAACTATAATAAAGAAAAAAACCTTGTGATTTTGGAGGACAAAGGGGCAGAAAAATTTTGTTTCTTTCATATATATATATATATATATATATATATATATATATATATATATGTGTGTGTGTGTGTGTGTGTGTGTGTGTGTGTGTGAAAAATTTCAAAGCAACGACAAACTCATGTATACGAGACGCGGAAGCGAAAATCGCATCACAGCTCGTGACGTCACACACGACCACACGAGAGTGAAAACCAACGGCTTCCCATACTTAATACTTCTCGTTTTCACTCTCGCGTGGTCATGTGTGACGTCATGAGCTGCGATTTTCGGTTCGCGTCTCGTATACATGAGTTTGTAGAAATTCTGAAATTTTCATGCAAAAAAAACGAACTATCAGTACTGTTTCGTTCGTGCAATGTTGATATATATATATATATATATATATATATATATATATATATATATATATATATATATATTATAAGAGATTATAATAAAAACTTTTTTTAAATCGCTACACAAAAGCTTTTATGTTTCAATACTATGATTCTATTTCTTCCGGCGATGGTAAATAACTGGTGAATCATCATTTACTTACCATTGCCTGAAGAAGTTATCGACCAAAGTTCTCCTTAATGGATCTTGTAAATCGTGTGTGGCTAAATGATATTTTTGGCACATTGATCTGACGAGTGACAAATCAAGTTTTGAAAATAATCCCACGTTAAAATTTACATTGGAACTCAAGGTTAATAACAAATTTCCAATCTTTGACATCGATAAAGGAATAGGTCTAAAATTCACAGCATTTACCATCACCCTGTATTAAAAAAACACACACACACAAAAAGCACAGAAAATTGAAATCACAATCCTTATTAACACTAATCAAATTAACCCCATCAAATCTAAACTAGCGATGATCAATATAATGTATTAAATTCACTGCCCAGTAGAAAATTGAGTTTCTTGTCACAAATAAATTCCATATATCGGACATACTACCACCTCCTTATTTAGACGCTTCATATATCCCTTTGTAGTTTAATGTACCATAAAAAAGATATATCTACTTACAATTTGCAATAATCCTTAAGAAAAATTCTGGTCGAAAACACTAAAATTCTATATAAATCACATTACCGGAAACACCTCACTATAAGAAAGGCCCTGTATATTATAAATCTTATATCCACTTTTGAAAAACTCAACGCTAAAATTTACATACGAATTTATAGGTAATAACAAAATCCCATTCCTTGACGCCTATATAGAAATAAAATCCAAAGTATTTACCACTTGTCTGTATAAAAACAAATCACCAATACGAAGTTTTGTCTTCTCAACTAGCACAGCCAATGCTCGAATGATATAAAATAGCTGTGATAAAAAATATCCCTGAATAGATAATACCTAAATTCGTCTTTCCAGAGAATATTTCTGGTTGAACTAAAACACATAAAACAAACATTAGTCAACAATAATTTTCCCAAATACATGACTGATAAACAAATAAAATTATTCTTACAAAAATACACGGCATCAGTAATAAAAATAGCACACAACAAAACAACAACATGTTTTACTGCAACCAGATGCACATTAATTATAAGCAGGATCAATTCGCTATACGAAAAATCATTAAACAATATCTCTGCCATATATTCAGGAAAACATAAAATTTATAATCTATTACAGAAAATGAAAAACTACAAGCTACTCTTCTCCTGTACCACGAAAGCCCTATTCGATGATGATCCAAGCCATTGAGTTAAAGGTAAATAACTGAGACATCCGGAAGAGTCATGGCACATGGAACTAGAACAATATACTCCGGTGAACGAAATAAAGAGTTCGGTCCGAAATTCCAATCACCAGAAGAAGACCGGAGAGTACAACGACCGAAACGTTGTAAATATTGCAATGAACATGAGGATGACAGTCCCAGTTGAAGAAACAATCAACATCATGAATAACTGCATCCACAAGCACCCATCAATCCTTCATCAAAATTTTCGACCAACAACCCTTCCGAAATTATTCTTCGCCTGTACCACGAAAGCCCTATTCTATGATGATCCAAGCCGATGGTGTCAGGATGGGAAAATCATTAGTTCCTGCTTTATCGAACTTTTACATGTCTTATATGGAAAAGATGGTGTTTAAAGCAACGGACAAACCACAAATTTACACAAGGTACATTAACGACATTTTTTGTTTAAATAAAAAAAAATAAGAACGGAATTATAAATCTAAAATCAATTTTTGATAAGCTCAACACTAGGATTTACATAAGAACTAATAGTTACTAACACAATCCCATTCCTTGACATCGATATAGAACTAAAATACAGACTATTTACCACCTATCCGTATAAAATAAACAAAAACTAACCAGTACAAACTTTTGTCTTCTCACCTACCATAGCTAATGCTGGAAAGATATAAAATATTTGTGATAAAAAAAAAACTCCCTAAATAGATAATCCCTAAATTCTTCATCCCAAAGAATAATTCTGGTTGAACTAAAACACATAAAACAAACATTAGTCAACAATAATTTTCCCCAATACATGACTTGATAAACAAATGAAATTATTCTTACAAAAAATGAACGACACCGATAATAAATAAAAGAACATAATTTACAGTGACTAGACAATGATTATAAGCAGAATGAATTCTCTATACGAAAAATCATTAAACACCATATTTCTGCCGTAAATTCCGGAAACAATGTAAAACTTATAATAAATTTATAATAAATTGCAGAAAATGGAAAACCGAAAACCTTGTTATCACTAATCAAAATATCTTGGAAAAGTAAGGCTCCATAATTTTCTAAGAATATTGATGCAAGAGCAAGCGCAGTCGCTACTGTTAAAATTTCTTGTCAAAACGCCAATCGCAATTTCTGCAATATTAACAGCTACGATGTGAGCATGTCACAATCATGTATATCTTAATACATTAGAATCGTAGGAGCACGATATCTATATCAGCGTTAGCAGCAGTGGGTATTTCTTGGGTAAGATTACCTGACGAAACCCATCCCTCTTCAACCTTTTTTTTTTAATATGTACAGAGTTGTCTTTCTTCTAGACAGATCGTCCTAGCAAAGGTACGAGAGCCCAGTCTGCCCTGTTATTTAACCTATAACTTTGGGAAGATGAGTTTCTGACTTCAGCAAGCGGAATAGGGCGAAATGAACGAAAAAGAATAACGAGATTTGAAATCGGCTCGCTGAGTTCACCTTCCGCGCTGATAGCCGTTTCGCTTCCCTTACTTCCATATTTCTTCACAATTGCTTTTTCTATTTTTTTTCTTTGGAAAACTAACAGCCATAAACTATGAGCTTCTAAAAAGACTTTAGAGAAAGCTTTTCAACCAGAGTTCATGACGCTTTCAACAAAAGAATAAAAGAATTAGAGCGGGTCTTTGTCAGGGCCAATAATAATGCCTTTGTAACTGAATAAATTTAATACTTATTCGAAGCGGTTTTTTTATTCCGACTCCAAAACTTCCCCCAATTTTGCATACCCTTATGGCCTTGTACGTTTTAAAAAGGAAGTGCGTGGAAAAGAGAGAATAAAACGTATCCAAATGAAAAGAGATCTGTACAAATCTAAAAGCCAATAATTATTTAAAAAAATAGATAAATAAACAGAACTGGGAATGAGTGAAAAAAAAATCGGAAAAAAAACGAAAAAAAATTCTGAAGAAATAGAAGAAGAGAAAATGGTTTCTAATGAAGAAAAAAAGCAATAAATGAAAGGTCGGAACGTTCGAGACCAGATAGATCAAGAAGAAAAACGTTTCAAAATATCAGCGAGAAAATGATATATATAATATATATATATATATATATATATATATATATATATATATATATATATATATATATATATATATATATACAGGTGTCCATGAAGTTCATGTGCACTTCAAAAAAAAATTTATAACTTTATTTGTATTTGCGATAGAAATAATCTGTAAAAAATGTTATAAAGTTTAATGTACCTAGTTTTAAGTATAGCTAAAATAACTAATGTGCTTTCAGGCATTAGTGTAAATCAGTTGGCAAATGTTTTCCGTGAACTGCAAAATCGTATTATCCTTTGTATTGCTAATGATGGAGGACATGTGGAAACTTAAATAAAATTTAAATAAAACCTTAAAACATATAGATTTACTTCTTTCTAATCCTTTTTACAAATTATTTCTATTGCAAATACAAATAAAGTTATAAATTTTTAAAGTGCACACGAACTTTTTATGGAACTTTATTATATATATATATATATATATATATATATATATATATATATATATTGATAATATTAGTGGAAAATATACATACATATGCAAAATATATATAAAATATTCCATACATGTATATTTTCAGAAAAAAAAAATTTTCCAAGAGGAAGGATCCAAGTAGAACTCAATGTCTAGGACAGAGTAAGGATATAATAAAAAGTTAAACACTAATATTCCATGGTCATGGAATATTAGTGTTTATTATATATATATATATATATATATATATATATATATATATATATATATATATATATATATATATTCTTACAGTTGCTAAGGATATTTTGTTTTTGTTATTATTAGTTAATTTGTTTAAATAAATTCATTTTTTTTTTGCTTTGAGAAAGTCCACATTTGACGAAACACGTCAGCAACTATTACAGCTTTACTATCGTCATTTTATATATATATATATATATATATATATATATATATATATATATATATATATATATATATATATATAGGATACCTTTATCTTGTTTTGTTGAGATACAGGATCGATTTAATTTAAAACATCCTTAAATTCGAGATGATTTCAAATCTGTAGGTAATTTCCGTTTCCTACTTCCTTCAATAAGGCTTCAATACTTGGCAGCGATATATCGTTTGATGCCTCTCTCTTTTTATGTCGTTCAACAAGTCACCAATTCCTTACTTCGATATATCTTTCTCTGTCCTTCAACAAGGCTTTAATGCCCGGCATTCAATAGATCAATAGGCACTTCTCTTTTTATATGTCCTTCAACAAGTCCTCAATTCGAAGCTTCGATATATCGGTGAGAACTTCCCTTTTTCTGTGTCATTCAACAAGTCTTTAATACCTGGCTTTCGATACATCAATAGGCACTTTTTTCTTTCTATGTCTTTCAATAAGTCCGCAATATGGCTTTCGACATATCGGTATGTACTTCATTCTTTCAATGTACTTCAAGAGGGCTTCCCTACAAGGTTTCGATATATTGATAGGCTGTTCTATCTTTCTATATCCTTCAATAATAGCTGACTTTCGATATATCAGAAAATACTTCTCTCTTTCAATGTCCTTGAACACGGTTTCAATAATAGGCTTCGATATATTGATAGTCAGTTCGCTCTTTATATGTCCTTCAACAAGTCCCAGTACCTTGCTTTCGATATATCGGTATGTACTTCTTTCTTTCTATGTCCTTCAGCAAGAGCCCAATACCTGGCTTCGATATATCGGTATGTACTTCTCTGTTTCTATGTCCTTCAACGTCTTCAACTCCTTGCTTCGATATATCGGTAGGTACTTTCTTTCTGTGTCCTTCGACAATGCTTCAAGACCAGGCTTCGATATATCGGTAGGTAATTCTTTCTTTGTATGTCAAATCTTCAATACCTGGCCTCGATATATTAGTAGGCAGTTCTCTTTGTCCATCAACATGACTTCAATACCAGACTTCAATATATCGATAGCTATATCTCTCTTTCTATGTCCAACAAGGCTTCAATACTAGGCTTCTTTATAATCGATATCTTCTCTCTTTCTATGTAAAATCTTCAATACCTTGCTTCAAAATATTTGTAGGCATTTCTCTTTGTCCTTCAACAAGGCTTCAATACCAGACTTCGATATATTGGTAGCTACTTCTCTCTTTCTATGTCCAACAGGGCATCCATACCAGGCTTCTTTATATCGGTAGCTACTTCTCTCTTTCTATGCCAAATCTTCAATACCTGTCTTCGAAATATTGGTAGGCAGATATCTTTGTCCTTCAAAAAGTCTTCAATAACAGACTTTAGCATATCAGTAACTATAACTCCTTTTCTATTTCCAACAAGGCTTCACTACCAGACTTCGGTATATTGGCAGCTATTTCGTATTCCTCTCAACAAGCCTTCAATACGTGGCGTCCGTCAAATTTTAATTCATTCTATCTACGTTCTTCAGCATCCATTCGCGGTGTGGGTTTAGACAAATCACAAGGTAAGTTTCTCTATGTATTTTCAAGCATTCAATAGCCACCTTTAAACAAATAAGTGCACAATTCTCTCTTCCAGCATCATTCAAAGAATCAGCAATTCCTGTCTTCCGATATATTGGTATATAAATATTGGTAGGCAGTTCTCTTTGTGCTTCAAAAAGTCTTCAATACCAGACTTTAAAATATCAATGGCTATATCTTCCTATCTATGCGCAACAAGACGTTTTCCCGCGTCTATCAATAAGCCTTCAAAACCTGGCTTTCGATACGTCGGTATGACATCTAGCCTCTCCTACTTCCATCAAGAGGCTTTACATACCTGTTTTCCGATATAAGGATAAGTACTTCGCTTTACCTATATTTTTTAACAATCCAACAATACCTGACTTTTGACAAATGTGTAGGTAATTCATTATATCTACGTCCTTCAGCATACCGTGAATAGCAGGTTTTACTCAAATCTTTAGGTAATATTCTGTTCCTATGTACATCAACAAGCCTACAATAGCCGGGTTTCTGTAGGTAGTTCTCCCTTTCTAGTTCATTAAACAAGAATTTCATTGTTGACTTTCGATAAATCAATAAGTACTTTTCTCTTTCTATGTCTTCAATACCCGGCTTTCAATATATCAGTAGGTACTTCTCTCTTTCTATGTCCTTCAATACCCGGCTTTTGGCCAATCGATCGTACATTTTCTCTTCTAATATCCCTTACAACGTCTTTGATTGCTGGTTTTCGATAAATCTGGATGTAATTATTTGCTCCAGTGCCCATGAACAAGCCAACAATAGCTAACTATCGACAAATCCGGAATTCTCTCTTCCTGTACTGTTCTATAGCTGGTTTCGACTAATCTGTAGGTAATTCATGCTGGTTTCGACTAATCTGTAGATAAGACATGCTGGTTTTGACGAATATGCAGGTAATTCATCCGGGCTTCGACTAATCTGTAGATAATTCATGCTGGTTTCGACTAATCTGTATATAAGACATGCTAGTTTTGACGAATATGCAGGTAATTCATGCTGGCTTCGACTAATCTGTAGATAATTCATGCTGGTTTTGACTAATCTGTAAGGTAATTCATGCTGGTTTCGACTAATCTGTAGTTAATTCATGCTGGTTTTGACGAATCTGTAGGTAATTCTTTCTACCAACACGAGCGTTCAAATGTTTTAGGTGAGTTCTGGTTATTCTTTTTTTAAAATTGGAGCCAAATATAGCTGTTTTGTACGTAAAATAAGAGAAAATGGTTTTAAGAGAAGTGAGGCATTTTGTTTTTTATTAAAAATTTTATTATGACAAAAAAAAATTATGGTTAAATTTCGCCCTTCAAAATATTCTCCTTGAGCCTTGATTACTGCTGCAGCACGTATTTTTGATATTTGTTGAAAAAGTTTCTCATAGTCAGTCAGTTATGTAGCATGCGTGATACAAGGTAAGGCGATCATGTATCATTTGATACATGTCTGACGAGGTAAATATTTTCTTGCAGAAGGTTGCCATTTCTTTCTTGCATCTTAGTAGCTTTATTGCCTTGCTTAGTTTGAAATTATTTAAAAAAAATGTCCGTATTTAATTCTGATTGCGGAAGAGCCTGAACAGAGTTGAAATATCCCCGACCCAAAACATCGATATCTGAACTATTGACAGGCTGATTACTTATCATTATATTTAATCTATTTTTCTTGCTCCCAGACAAAATCAGATCATCTTCCCCATTACAGTGCTGCTTGGCATTACTCTTTTGGATAATAATTCACTGATCCTTCATTCCAATTGACTGATTCTCCTTCAGTCAGTTATGTGCCATGCGTAATACAACTGAGGCGATCTTTTGATACATGACTCACGTCGGCAGATATTTACTTGCAGTTCTACAGAAGGATGCTAAGGATATCATGTTACGAGCGGATGAGCAAAGATGAGGTGTTATAGAAGTTGCAACAAGAAGAAGGCCCATATTTAACATCAGGAAGAGGCAGCTGAAGTTTCTGGGACACATAATGAGGAAAGAGGGCCTGGAGAATCTGATACTTACGGGTCGAATAAAGGGAAAGCGAGACAAGGGAAAGCAGTGCGTGACATACCTAGAGAGCTTAAGCAAGTGGATGGCAGATCATGTTCTTGGGAGGAAGCAGAGGGAAGGAACTTGTTGAGAACTGTAAGGGATAGAGGGAGGTGGAGAGCCATGATCGCCTTTTGATACACGACTGACGAGTCAGATATTTTACCGCAGTAGGTTGGCATCTCTTTCTTGCATTTTAGTAGCTTTATTGCCTTGCTTAGTTTGAAATTATTTAAAAAAAAAACCTCTCCGTATTTAATTCTGATTGCGGAAGAGCCCGAACAGAGTTGAAATATCCCCGATCGAAAACATCGATATCTGAACGATTGACAGGTTGATTACTTATCATTATATTTAATCTATTTTTCTTGCTCCCAGGGAAAATCAGATCATCTTCCCCATTACAGTTGGGCTTGGCATTACCCTGTTGGATAATGATTCACTGATCCTTCATTCTAGTTGGCTGATTCTCTTTCAGTCATTTATGTGCCATGCGTGATACACGCTTAGGTGATCATGTCTCTTTCGATACATGACTCCCGAGGCAGATATTTTCCTGCAGTTCTACAGAAGAATGCTAAGGATATCATGGACCGAGCGTGTGAACAACGATGGGGCCCTAGAGAGTTTGCAAACAAGGAGAAGGCTTATACTTAACACCAGGTAGAGGCAGCTGAAGTTCCTGGAACACATAATGAGGGCCTGGAGTATCTGATACTCACAGGTCGAATAAAGGGAATAGGAGAAAAGAGAAAGTAGCACCTGACATACCTGGCGACTTAAGCAAGTGGATGACAGAACGTAGTCTGGGGGTTGAAGCAGAGGGAAGGACTTTGATGAAAGCGGCAAGTGATAGAGGGATGTGGAGAGTCATGACTGCCTACTTCCTGAAAGGACATGACACATAAAAAGAAGAAAGATACATTAAGCAAATGGTTGACAGAACGTGGTCTGGGGGAGGAAGCAGAGGGAAGGGACTTGTTGAGAGTTGTAAGGGATAGAAGGTGGTGGAGAGCCACGAACGTCTACGTCCTGAAATGACATGGCACATAAAAAGAAAGAAAATTGCCAATTCTTTCTGCGGTAGACTAGTTGCAAACAAAGGTTATAGAACGCGGTCTGTCCTGCTATTTATCCATAGCTGGGGGGATTCATACTTTTCCCAAGTGTACGTGAATGTAATGGATTCGAGTGAAATTCGAACTCGGCTCTCCTAGTCCTCAATCAGAGCCGCTACTCATTACACCACCGTGCCTCCTACACTTAACGTATGTTTGATAAATGATTCCATTCTTTATTCTATGACTAAGATCTTTTTTCCTTCTTTTTTTTTCCAATCTTCTGTCTAGTTCTTCTCATGCCAATTCTGGAGATTTCTTCAAACTTTTGAACTGTAGTCTACATCATTCAGTAATAGCAAGTATTCGACAAAGTGGTGTATATTTCTCTATTCCAATATCCCTTAAAAAAGTTTTAATTGCTGCCTTTCTACAAATCCGAAATTCTTTCTTCTTACGTCCTTCAACAAGCATTTAATAATTTTAGGCTTGGATATATCTTCCTAGTGTGACGAGATCTCGTGATTAAATTAAATCGCGCTTTATTGAAAACAGTGAAAAGTTACTTGCTTTCGAAGATATTGTCAGTTATTTTTTTATTTATTTATTTTATTTTATTTTTTATTTTTTTGTTTTGTTTTGTTTTTGTAGGGTGAATAAGCACAGTGATTTTAGTGGTTAGGTATTCAGACAGCTTGATTTAAAGCTAGGGAAAATTAATTGTGGCAAAGCGAAGAAAACGAAAAACTGTATCAATGAAGGATCGTTGGATTTAAATGGTGAAAAAGAGATGAAGAAGAAAAATAAAAAAAAAAAAGTTAAAAAAAAAGACAAACAGAAATAAAAGAAAAGTGGGGGAGAAAGAAGAAAAAAATAATATGGAGGGAAATGAGATTCCCGCGTAAAAGCGAATGAAAAGTGAAAGAGAAAAAGAAAACAATTCATAAAACAAAAGAGAGAGTAACAAAATATACTTTACCGTAAAATTCTAATACTGATCTGTTGTTAACTGGGGCAAGCAATGGCTTGTTAATTTTAACGCTACCAGAACGAAACTACTCTCTTTTAATCATCAGAACCAGTTTTACCTTCCATTATTACGGCTGATGCTAACCTCCAGGACAGTGATTCATTAAGTCTTCCCGGACTAACATTTACCGCGGACATGAAGTAGAAATCCTATATTGAAAGGTCTGCTGCTAGGAATGTTGGTTCGCTGTGTCTTGCATGACGATTTTTCTCTCCAGAATCTATCTTACAGATTTAACAGTTTATCATTAAACCTTGCTATGAATATTGCTGACACATCTGGCCTGGTACGCCTGCAATATATTTAGAGATTATTGATAAAATCCAAAGAAGAAACTGCAATGATACTGGTAATGACCTGGCATCTCGGCTTCAGTTATTTTCCCACCGCCGTAACGTCTTCCCTGTAGCATTTCTATAAATGCTTTCATGGTAATTGTTCTGATGAACAGTGAATTTCCGTGCATTACTAGATTGGCAGTAATGTCACATGAGATTGCAGTTGAAATGGCTGGCTGTAACCGTATGTTTTATGCTGAGAGTTCCTTCTCTCGCATTTATCGCTTGTGGAACTCTGTTCTGGCTTCTTGCTTTCACGTTAATGTCTATCTTCAAAAATACAATGCAATGTCAATCGTTATCTTCTGTCTTCTTAATTCTTGTTATTTTATTGTTCTGTTCAATCTATACACCGAGGCAATTCTAAGAGAATTGGAAATAATACCGGGATTCATTATTGGTGGCCCCAATCTTAACAATATAAGATACGCAGTGCTGATAGCAGACACGGGAAATAAATTACAAAGCCTCCTACAGAATGTAGCGACGGAGAGCGAGAAGAAGGGACTAAGCATAATCTGCAAGAAGACGAAATGTATGGTCATAAGTAAACGGATGAGCCGGAAATGCGATTTTCAGGACGGGGACACTAAAATTAAGCAAGTGCAAAAGTTTAAAGATCTGGGATGTGTTTTGACACTTTTCAGATATTTAAAGTGCAATGCTGATATCCGAAGACGTATTGGGATAGCCAAAGACGCATTCCAAAATATGGATAGAGTATTACGAGACAGGGGGATTTCTTTGATAACAAAGAAAAGAATACTGAGCTGCAACGTAATACCAGTCCTCCTTTAGGGCAGCGAATTTCAAAGATGAAGAAGAGACTCGAGGCGACGAAGGTATGGTTCTACAGAACGATACTGAGGATATCATGGACGGAGCGTGTGAGCAACGATGAGGTTTTGGAGAGGATGCACGCAAGGAGGAAGCTTTTACTTAACATCAGGAAGAGGCAGCTGAAATTTCTGCGACACGTAATGAGAAATGAGGGCTTGAAGAATCTGATACTCACAGGGCGGATAGAGAGAAAGGGAGACAAGGGAAAGCAACGCATAACATACCAGGCGGGCTTAAGCAAGTGGATGACAAAACGTGGTCTGGAGGAGGTGGCAGACAGACGATACTTATTGAGACCTACAAGGGATGGTGGGAAGTGGAGAGTCATGAACGCGGCACAGAAAAAGAAAGTTCGTAATAGCGTTTCTTTTTCCTATTCTCTAACACTCAGAAAGTGCTTGCATCTTAGCTTTATAATCGCTTGTGATGAAAGAATTAAAGGAAATAAAAACGATTAAAAATAATAAACTGTTTATTGTTCGTTACTCATTAGAGCAAAGAATGAGGACAAAAATATCTACAAAAAACTTATAAAATCCAAGACATGCAGGGAAATATAACATCTGGAAGTTAATAAATTGAGGTTGGTGCGATTAAAAATAAATGTGTTAATTGTTTCTTTTTGATAAATCGTTTTTAGTATAATTTCAATAATAAATGTGAAAAGGGAGAAAAACGGAGGGAAGAAAGAACGATATGCGAATAAGAAGAATTAAGAAAAAGAAAAAAAGATTTAAAGAAAACAAGTACTTAAGGAAAACAAGAAAAAAAAACACGGGGGCAAATGAAGAAATTAGAGTAAAAATGGACAAGTAAAATACGACTAATACAAGATAGGCATAATTGAAAATAAAACTAACACATAAAAGAGAAAGAGAGAAGAAAACGGATTTCAAAGGGGGAACCAATATGGAGGGTAAAAGAAAAATAAAGAATGTGAAATGGAAAAGAAAAGAATGTGAAATGAAAAAGAAAAAGAAAAGAAGGTGAGATGAAAAAGAAAAGAAAGGATTATGAAGTGAAAAAGAAAAGACGTTGAGATGAAAAAGAAAAGAAAGGATTATGAAGTGAAAAAAAAAGAAGGTGAGATGAAAAAGAAAAGAAAGGATTATGAAGTGAAAAAGAAAAGAATGTGAACTGAAAAAGAAAAGAAAGGATTATGAAGTGAAAAAGAAAAGAAGGTGAGATGAAAAAGAAAAGAAAAGATTATGAAGTGAAAAAAAAAAGAAGGTGAACTGAAAAAGAAAAGAAAGGATTATGAAGTGAAAAAAGAAAAAAGAAGGTGAGATGAAAAAAAAAAAAAGAAAGGAAGAAAAGAAGGTGAGAAAAAGAAAAGAAGGTGAAATGAAAAAAAAAAGAAAAAGAAAAAAGGATTATGAAGTGAAAAAGAAAAGAAGGTGAACTAAAAAAAGAAAAGAAAGGATTATGAAGTGAAAAAAAGAAAAGAAGGTGAACTGAAAAAGAAAAGAAAGGATTATGAAGTGAAAAAAGAAAAGAAGGTGAATGAAAAGAAAAGAAAGGATTATGAAGTGAAAAAGAAAAGAAGGTGAGTGAAAAGAAAAGAAAAAGAAAAGAAAAAGGTGAACTGAAAAAGAAAAGAAAGGATTATGAAGTGAAAAAGAAAAGACTGAAAAAGGTGAACTGAAAAAAAGAAAAGAAAGGATTGAAAAGAATGAAGTGAAAAAGAAAAAGAAGGTGAGATGAAAAAGAAAAGAAAGGATTATGAAGTGAAAAAAAAAAAAGAAGGTGAACTGAAAAAAAGAAAAGAAAGGATTATGAAGTGAAAAAGAAAAGAAGGTGAACTGAAAAAGAAAAGAAAGGATTATGAAGTGAAAAAGAAAAGAAGGTGAACTGAAAAAGAAAAGAAAGGATTATGAAGTGAAAAAGAAAAGAAGGTGAACTGAAAAAGAAAAGAAAGGATTATGAAGTGAAAAAGAAAAGAAGGTGAACTGAAAAAGAAAAGAAAGGATTATGAAGTGAAAAAGAAAAGAAGGTGAGATGAAAAAGAAAAATGTGAAATGAAAAAGGAAAGAAAAGAAGGTGAACTGAAACAAACATGAACTGAAAAAGAAAAGAAAGTAAAATGAAAAAGAAAAGAAAGGAATATAAAGTGAAAAGAAAAGAAAATAATATGAACTGAAAAAGAAAAAAATGCGTACTGAAACAGAAAGGAAACGAATGTAAATTTAAAAAGAAAAGGAAAATAATGTGAAATGAAAAAGAAAAAATGTGTAGTGAAAAAGGAAGGAAAAGAATGTGAACTGAAAAAGAAAAGAAAGGATTATGAAGTGAAAATAGAAAAGAATGTCAACTGAAAAAGATAAGTAAAGAAAATAAACTGAAAAGTATGTGAACAGAAAAAGAAAGAAAAGATTATGAACTCCAAAAAAAAAAAAAACGAGAAGTGAAACCGAAAGGAAAAGAATGTGAAGTGAAAAAGAAAAAAATGTGAAGTTATAAAAGGAAAGAATGGGGAGATTGCGAACTGAAAAAGGAATAAAATAAATGAAAGAAAAATGTTAATGACGGAGAGACATAAACAAATGAAGAGTCAGACGAAGAAAGAAGAATAAAGTCGAAGAAGGAAAGAAGAGACGAAAGTAAATGAAAACGTCGTAAAGAGAGAAGACATGAAGAAAGATAAGGAAGAAAAAGAGGAATAAAGAAAAACCGTAAGTTAAATTAAAAAGGAGAGAGAAGAAAAGAGAAGGAAAACAGAAGTGAAAGATAAATGACGAAAAATAGAACGAGGAAAAAAGAAGAAGCATAAAGCAAAGAGAGAAGGAGAAAATGAAGGAGAAAATAAATAGCAAGATTGAAGTAAAGAGCAAAGAAAAGCACGAAAGGATATAATATGAAAAATCGAGGAAGAAAAAATGGAAGAAAACGAAAAAGAAGATGACAAAAAAGTGCAGATGAATAAAGAAAATGAGATGACTGAAGTAAGAGGAGAAAGAGAAAAAAAAAGTAATTAGAAAGAATCGAAAGAAAAGAAAATAATAAAGGGAAAAATGAAGAAGAAAGAGGCGAAGAAAAGGGAGAAAAATAAAAATAGTGAAAAGATTATAGAGAAAAAAAAACAAAAACAAGACTGCGTTCCTCCGCCATAAGCTCGTCACGAACTAACTTGAACCAGACCTAATCCACCATTAGTGAGTAACTTAGAGGCTTTACTGGAGGTAGCGTATATTGGGATTGTACCTTTACAAGAGCCAGGTCAGTCCTAAAATGGATTACTGCTGTTATATTTGGGCAGGAAACACCTAGACCTCAATTTCCAGTCTTCATATACCTCAAAGGTGTCTCCGTGTCCTTGTGGGTAAAAAATGACTTTCCACTCTACAACCTCTCTCTCACTGACAGAATATCGTAAGCCTCTTACTGGAAAATCCTCGGACAAACTAATTTCATTATTTCCACCATGGTACGCACATTGTAGCGAACTAGGCTCATTCCTTTCGTATCCTATCGGTGAGAAGTAACTTCCAGTCAAACAGCTTCTTCTCGCGAACCACTGCCGTATGGAACCGACTCTCACGAGAATATTTTCGCGATTAAATGATTTAAATAACGATCCAGTCTATTTTCCCCGTAAGGTAAAAAAACGTTTTTTTATTAATTAATTGTTTTAACATTCAGTAGAATTCTATGACAAGAGATCGGCGGCTGATCTCTCACCAGATCTATCTCTAACTGCTCAGTGGAGAAAAAGACTGGCTGGTTACCTTCAATGACTCAAAAAGCAAACTAATTGCATTTCATCGTCGCCGATCGGACATGAACTATCACAAATCACGATGAATGGATGTTCCCCCAGGGAGACCCCCTGCCTTGAGCACCTTCTGGGACTTAAACTCATCAAAGATCTCAAGTGGAACTCCTACATACGATCCGTCGTCGAAGACGCTGGAAAACCTGTGGGTTCCCTGTACCGCTCTAATAAGTACCTGAGTCGTCGTGCTATCTTCTATGTTTACAAGAGCCAGATCAGGCCTAAAGTGGAGTACTGCTGTCATATTTGGACAGGAGCTGCCTCGTCCTCAGTTTCCAGCCTCAATAGAATCCAAAAGCGTTTCCGTGTCCTTGTGGCTGATAAATGACTTTCAACCCTACAACCTCTCTCTCACAGACAAAATGTCGTAAGCCTCTCAATGGAAAATGCCCAGAAAAACTACATTCCTTAGTTCCACCATGCTATGTATTCCTTCGGTGAGAAGTAACTTCCAGTTAAGCAACTTCTTCACACGAACTACTGCTCTATGGAATCTGACTCCTCCTGCTATCTTCTACGTTTACAAGAGCCAGATCAGGCCTAAAGTGGAGTACTGCTGTCATATTTGGACAGGAGCTGCCCCGTCTTCACTTTCCAGTCTCGGTAGAGTCCAAAAGCGTCTCCGTGACCATGTTGGTGAAAAAAAATGCCTTTTCACCCTACAACTTCTTTCTCTCACAGACGAAACGTCGCAGGTCAATCACTCTACTCCATCGGTATTTCCATGGAAAGTGCCCGGATGAACTACGTTACTCCATTCCGCCAGTGAATCATCCTCATTTCTTTCGTGTTCCTTCCCAGAAGGATGTTCCATTCAGGCATCTTCTCCCCAGGAGAGGCTACTTTATGAAACAGACTCCCGAAAGGATACTTTCCTGAGCACTACAGTCTTAAACTTTTCAAGTCTAGGGTCAAATGTGAACAATCGTACTATATTCTGCATTTATTTTCTCTTTCCACGAATGACGTACATATGAAAAATTAACCTACAAAAAAGATAACTTTTGAATGCTGATTTCCAGTTATATCAAACCTCGGTTATACAAGAAAATTGATTCAGTAATCGTCTACTTTGAGTGGCTCTTGGGACTTAAATTGAATGCGCCTAATTTCCAGTTATATCAAGCCTGGTGTAACGGTTACCGAAATGGTAACGCTAATCCGAGTTCTAACTCAACACGCGTCTGTTGATTACGCGTCGCACGAATGACCTTGGGAAAGGAGGGAAGACATCATTTATCCAAGCTCCAGCTATTAGCAAAATATTGGGGCCGACTAGGATCATTTACCTCGATAGAGCAACCAACCTTGCAGAAGGAAAATCTGAACTTGTAACCGTAGAGGATGAAGCAGTAAAAAGGCTCTTAACTTTCCCCGAGAACAACTCTGGCAATTCACGTACCGGGTGTAACAGCAAAATTGTCCAAATCGTGTAACAGCAAAATTGTCCAAATCGTGTAACATCAAAATTGTCCAAATCGTGTAACAGCAAAATTGTCTATCCCACAAAATGGTTAATATCGAAAAAGCCACTAATCTGAGTTTCTTTTGTCTAGGTTTTCTGATAAGACGTTTAACCATCTTGACACCATTGGCCATGAGAATCAGACAAAAATCATTTGAATTGTTCAGCTCGAAATAGAACAGGTTAAAATCGTTTTTGTGTCAGCCAAACTAAGTCTTCCAGACGGAGCAATGGTGGGAGGAAAATGATTATTAAGGCCTTCAGTAATGGTACCAACATTCATAATCTGGCTTCTATCCACAAAATCCATTCTAGAACCATCAAGAGAACGGAGAATAAGTTTTTAAAAAGAAGGAACTGTAAAAGGGAAACTGGATCAGGAGGTCACAACAGGAAGAAGGATCATCGTTTCATCTTATAGCTAAATACACACTTATTGTTCAAAGTAGATCCCAATAGAGAATTCCGGCAATATATCTTTAATCATTTCTAAGATACAACGGTTCAAAGCTTACTCTAACAATTGGACAATTTCCTGTTACTCGATTTGGACAATTTTGCTATTTCACCCGGTATATTAAAGCAAATGAAATTGAACTAACGAGACATTTAGAAGAGACCTGCGCGCATCTGATACATTGGCGCAACACTATCTTCCCACATTTTATTCCTTCGTTTGGCCCCGTGCTGTGTATCGGGAAGTTTAGAAAATATCTATCAAGTTAAACATTTCAGGTTGCTGTTGGTGTAAAGTGGTTCTGACTGAATTTCGAACATAGGAAATTTTGCAAAATTGGCGCAATACAATCTTCTCAGTTTTAATATTTTCATTTTAATACCTGCGCTCTCTCGTAAAGTCTAAGAATATTTAGAAAGTGGTGCATTTCAGGTTGCGGTCCATAACTGAGATTGAATTTCGAATGTAGGTAGAGTGGTCTCTGTTTCTGTTTGGACGTTTGGCACAACATGATCTTTACACTTTTAATACTTTCATTTTATTCCATGTTGTACCTCGTTAATTTTATAAAGTTAGGCTTTCAGGATGCCGTCAATGATTGAAATGTAATTTTCAGAGGAGGACGGTTGGTCTCGTTTCTATTTGGGTGATTGGCACAACACAATCTTTACAGTTTTAATTATTTCATTTTACTCCATGCTGTCCCTCGTTAATTTTATGAACTATCAAGAAAGTTATGCCTTTCAGCATGCCGTCAATGATTGAGATTTAATTTTCATAGTAGGGCGGTTAGTCTTGTTTTAGGTGAATTTCGCAACAAAATCTTTCCACTATTTCTTTTCCATCACATTTACGGAAAGTTTATCTCGCTGTCGGTAGTAAGGGATTGAGACTGCAAATTTTCTTGTTATTATCGCTTTTCTCTGGCACTCCTTATTACTGGTTCCCATATTGTATTCATTTCTATTGCATTGCAATATGTGCTCTGGTAAAAACATGTAATAATAACAGCAAAAAATGCAATATGAGCTCTGTTAAAAACGGTTGCTGCAAACATCAGGTTTATAATACCCTGAAATTCATACCCAGATGTACTCAAGGCCACATGGCACAGTGGATAAAAGGATATAAAGGTATTAGTTAGATCCAGTGACAGGACTCAAAGAGTGTGATTCCAATACCCGGAGAACTTGGAGAAGGGGGATTAACATGAGATAACTGATAACTGACATCCATTAAACATGGCACATAGAACTAGAACAAATCTATCCCAGTGAGCGAAATAAAGGGTTCAGTTCGACATTCCAAACACCTAAAGAAGGCCGGAGCGTACAACGGCCGAAACGTTGTAATAAATATGGCGACAAAGATGAGGACAATTGTCCGAATAATGTAAATAGTGTACATAATACCTCATCTCAGAAATATAGACAAATAATGTAAGATTGTGTAGCGTGCATTTGAAAGCGTTGTGCTAGTCTTGCTTTCGATTGTAATTCTCAACGAAGTGCCTATAAATAACAAAAACAGTTTAAGGGTAGAGAAAAATGAGCCAACGACAGAGAAAGAAAGAAGGAAAGAAAGAAAGAAAGAAAGAAGAAATCACGTGTCACAAAAACAAGGAAAAGCGAAAACACAAAACAAACCGAATACAAATAGCAGAAATAAATAATAGAACCGAATACAAATCGAAGAAATAAAGAAAGATTGGAATGGTAAAATTCTTTTCTTCCAGAAAGATTTTCACGCATCTATCGTGTTTCGGGCTACAAGCCAAGTCAGTAAATAAAGACAAACGAACTTATCTATACATAGAAAACTGTTGTACGTACATCAACGTCGATATATTTTACTTATATCTGCCTACGTATTAATGTATGTTTCGTGTTTCGTGGGGAGCATCAGAGGAAGCCAATTTAACATCAAATTGAAGACAGTAGGAGATAACTTTTTTTCCATTTATTTTATCACCTTCTCATTCCATATATATATATATATATATATATATATATATATATATATATATATATATATATATATAATTGTAGTAGTATATATAGATAGGAAGAGGGAAGTAAGTGTTTGTCATTATATATCAAAGTCATGTCTGACCCAGAGGTCGAGTGGGTGTAGAGGCTGGTAAGAAAAAAAAAAGTTGTCTGAGTTTACAGAGCGGAATAACGAGAATTTACACCGCGATAATACGAGAAAATATACGAGAAGTCTTTCTTTTGCTTTGGTGTCGGTATGATTTAATTTGAAAACAGCATAAATTAAAAGACGCTGTCATATCTATCGCCAATGCTTTTCGCTCGCCGTCATTCAACAGAGAAAGATCTCTCTCAAGTGCTTGCGAGACAGCTTTTCTTTTTTTTTTTTAATTCCCCACTTGAGAATATAATTGGTCATGGTTCCTCACAGTTTCCATTTCTTTATTCTCTTTGACATGTCATAGGTTCTTGGTAAATATAAATGAATGTTTTCCCGTTGAAATATCTGCAAATCAGCATTCAAAATCTTTCTTTTTCGTAGTTTCGAAACCAGGCCTCTGGCATCATGTATATTGGTATTATTTTTATTTAGTTAGATCCAATATAAGCCACAAGAGCATCTCAAGGTAGAATTGCTCTGATGATTTTTTATATGAACATAAAGTCAAAATATATGTAGAAGAATTTAAAAGGGAAAAGAAAGGGCAATAGAAGAACGCTAAAGAGATACATTCATACCTTTCCCAAGGGTATTAGGACGTAAGTGAATTTAATGGATCCGACTGGAATTCGAACTCAGTTCTCCGATTCCTTAATCCGAGCCGTTATCCATTACACCACAATGTCGTCAATATGCCCTGCGGATATCAAATTTTCCATCCCTCTTTTGTCTTTGCGTATTACACACATTATCATCTGTCTCTTCCGGATTGTAAGTATAAGCGTCAGCATTATTTAAGTTATTTACATTGTACGGACATTTCTCCTCATCTTTACTGCTATATTCACGACGTTTCGGTCGTTGTAATTTCCGGCCATCTTTAGGGGATTGGGATTTCGAACTGAACCCTTTATTTCATCCACTGGGGTAGATTGTTCTAGTTCCACGTGCCATACTTCTTCTGGATGTTTCAGTTATCTCCCATTAATTCGAATCTCCAAGCTTTTGTTCACCACTGCAGTACCTACCCCAGTACTTGTAACGGCATTCAATATTGGAGTTTCATGGGAATTTGGAATTCACAAGCGGTCCCCAAACCCGCATGTATAGCGCATGAGATTTGATTATAGTGGTGAAGGTATCGTGCAGGACCATCCACACTTTTTGAAGACCCGAATACAGAGTGCCACAAGGTCCCCAAACGACCCTCCGCAGGTTTTGAATTCAGAGTTTTTCTTCTCCTAGACCAGTTGCCATCCAAGGCTATAGAACCCAGTCTGTCCTGTTATTTTTCCCATAGCTGGAGGGAGAGGAAGAGGATTCACACCTTTCCCAATGGTATTAGCACGTAAGTGAATGTAATGGAATCGACTGGAATTCGAACTCGGCTCTCCGATTCCTCAGTCCAAGTCGCTATCCATTACTCCACCGTGCCCCCCACCAAAAGTGTGAATGGTCCTGCACGAGGCCTTCACCACTATAATCAAATCTCATGTGCTGTTGTCGGGCTGACCACTACAGTAGCCAGGTATTGAACTCAAAACACTTTGGGTCAAGTCAGTGGATCCAATCAACGCCTTTATCTACTGGGCCATGTCTCCCTGAAGAAGGCCGGGCCGTACAACGCCAAAACATCATGAATATGCTAATAAAGTTGACGACAACAGTTCGAACAATTTAAATAATGTAAATAATTATTATACCTCATCTCAAAAATATATACAGCGTCTGTTTTTTCCAATTTTCTCTAGAATTTCACCGTTGCACACATGTTTAGCCCATTTTATTCTTCAAAATATTCTTTGGTGTCAACTTGTTTTTTCATCTATGTTGAGATTACCCAGCATTC